>JAKCPI010004962.1:0-54893 GCA_023213315.1 Euborellia annulipes | reverse complement strand
TTGAAACAATATTCTGTGCTTAACTCAATTTTGAATTTTTTGGTCTTTGACACACCATTGCATAACAGGGTCCAATTAAGAAGAAAAGGCGAGGGTCCGCCGCAGGCGGGCCCGAGTCAGCTAGCGGGGGGGTCCCGGGGGGGGGGGCGAAGCCCGCCGGGTAACTGTGAGCGAGACGCGTCAATAGAAAGAATTTAATTCCGTTGTTTATCGAAAGATTTGGAAAGTGGAAGGAAGGCATTACAATTCGAACATCCATCCAGCCAGCATCGTGTGACCTTATATTTGGGAATTAACTTTAATTAAGCATTACACACACACACACACACACAGAGTTTTTATCATTCACATCCTGGAACTAATTATTATTTCTAATGCAAGCCAATCTATATATGTCCGAAATTTTATAACTTTATAATAATTCATAGTAATAAATATTTTTTGAAACTTGGAGAGGAAAAAAAAAAGAATTAATTACTTTAAGAAAAAAAAAAAAAAAAAAAAACACTAATAAGTTGGAAGCCAATAAAAAAAGAAGATTAACCTGGATAAGAAGTTGACAAAAAGTTTGATTAGTAAAGTTTATAATTAAGAAACAAGAAAAAAAAAACTCCTCAAGTATCAAGTATTTGGGAAATTGTGAAAATTTGATCACTGAAATAATAGTTAAGTCGAAAAAACGTTTTAAAAGATCTTTTTCGGCATCTAAGGCCATTTAGACCCCATCAAATGATTTGTAGTCAAATCAAATGAAATGAATTTTTCTCGCTTGGGACGGGAAGCGAACCCGGGATCCCGGATAGATAAGGCCCTTTTTGTTAGGGAACGCCTGATGTTGGAAGGCATAGGCAAACAGCAATGCCTGCTTGATTCTCTGGTTGCCTAATCGAGGGTTTATTCTCTTTCTTCTTAGGTGAAGTTCTAGCACACCCTTTCAACGTTCATAAAATTTTTATTAATAATCAACCATAGGGCCTAAATTTATTTATTTATTTTTCCCTGATTCTCGGGGTCACCCACCCGAGGTTTCACCGCACTTGGCCTCGCTTAACAGCACTCTGTATACATATAGGCTTATTTATATATATTAGATAATTACAAAAATGGCGACATGAGGTCCTTTCATGAAATTTAATAATGTTTCTTCTCTGTTTTTATGACAAAATTTGGATCAATTTTAATTTAATCGAAATGTGTTTTTTTTATTAACAAATTTTTTTTTTTTTTACAGACTCAAGAATTTCACAATTTTTGTTCAATTGGATGTTTACTGTGCTTGGAGGATTACAAATGGAATCGTAGAGGTTTATATAACATTTTATTTTCAGTTTTTCATATAAAAATCGTGAAAATCAAATTTCTTAAGGCGGAATAGGACTGAAGGTGTTACGCATGTTTTTCCCGCTAAGATTGCGTTGTGTGTCATAAAAAGTATGCCCAAAAAATCAAGTAATTCAAAAATTTGCCAAGAGATGTCAGAATGGTAGCTAATAATATTTAATGCATTTGGTTGATTTTCATTGATCTTTTAACAATAAATGTTATTATATATTATGTATCTTTTATAAAAGCATAAAAATATATAAATATAGGCCAAAAGGGGATCGTCTATTAGACTAGCCTGCCATCTATTGCAAGAATGCTGAACTAATTTGACAGATGATTTTTAAATAGATCATCTAAGCTTATTTTAAAAATTTCTTAATTAATATGTGATTAATAATAACAATAAATTCATTTTTAAATTTAAAAAAAAATTAAAGATTATTGGGACAGATTGTTTTTTTGTATTTGCTTGATAACAAAAAATTAATTACGATAATTTTTTAATAAGTCATTAAAACAATTATAGCTCGATATCCCCATAATCTCTTATGAATTTAATTCATTAAAAAAAAAACCGCATTGAAAAATTCCTTATAATAGCCTAGTTTTTTTTTTTTAAGTACGTTTAGACGTTGCTCCTGAACCCCCTTAAGATTTTCGGAATCTGAGATCATTAATTTTAAATGATTGGTATCCAATTAAATTGAAAAAAAAAAAAAAATCTCGGCTAGGACGGGATGTACCGGAATTTTCGTCAAAAATAATTTTTCTTTTAAGTCTTTTCGGCATCTTTAGACTTTTAAACGATAGTTAATATTAATCACGAGTCCAGGTATATTTATTTACCCCTACTGGAATCGAAATGATTTAAATAAATTCAGCGGGTTGGAACCCACACCCTTCGACTTTTAGAATAGCAATATTGACATTTGTAGTGATGTTTACGAATATTTTATATTCCTTTGTGGTGTTTAAAAATTTGCATTTGCATGTATAGAAACATCCATCTATATTATTATATACTCGAATATAATTGATTTAATTAAATAAAATAGCTGCAACTTGCTTTCTTTTAATGATTCCTAGAAAATCAGTGACATAATCCGCTTTATTTAGGGATTCAGGTCAGCATGCTAAATTCATCCCTCAAGCGGAATTATTAAAAATAAATATATATAAAATAATAAAATTAGATTGGAATGCTTATTAAAAAATTCTACGAAACGGTAAAATGTTTATCACGAAGAAAGAAAGAAAGAAAGAAAGAAAGTTTCTTGGTTGGTTGCGGCTTGTTAATTGAATATTTAAAAAAAAAAATAAATAAATAAATAAAAAAGTGTCGGAAAAAATTTGGAGATTGTCAGTCATCTCGAGTCAACTTTCAAATTTTTATTTATTTTCGTGACAATGAAGAAGAAAAATCTTTCGTTTTGGTATTTTAATGTTGCATATGGACATATTGGTAGACGAAAGATAAAAAAATTTGATTTTTACTTTCTCTTACCTATATATGTTAATATACCCCGGGTGTCACGCACCCCATTGTTGGGATCGAAAGAGAAAAATATTCTGAGCCCAAAAATCCATGTTTGAAATTTTTTGATTAAGTAGTTGTTAATTAATAAAAGTGACCAATCAGGAGCGGGCTACAGAAGAATAGAAAATAAGTGGGATAGTAGTAGATAAATGACAGAGAAGCTTCACGTTAATTGTTTTGGTTAATTGATAAAATAATAATAATTATTATTGAAATACAACAATTAAAGACTTAGGATTAATGACAATTTACCTAATGCTTCTCTGTCATTTATTTTGAGATTATTATTTTTGTACTTCAATAATAGACCTAATAATTATTATTTTATCAATTAACCAAAACAATTAACGTGAAGCTTCTCTGTCATTTATCTACTACTATCCCACTTATTTTCTATTCTTCTGTAGCGCGCTCCTGATTGGTCACTTTTATTAATTAACTAGCCGGGGGGATTCGCCCCCCCTGGTCCCCCCTCCAGCTGGCGCGGGCCCGCCTGCGCGGGCCCTCGCCTTTTCTTCTTAATTATGAAAAAAAATTATCATTATTATTCCATTCCAGTGCCTGCTTGAGGATTTGTTTACATTCATGGAATACACAAATGGAAAGAATACATAAAAATTTCTCTATACATTTCCTATGGGAGAAATCGTAAATTTAAAAATTAATAACTTAAAAAGTTATAGGGATTTCGGGATGAAAATAATTTTCCTGTAATCCCTAGAAGGTTCTCTTTATACATATAAAATTTCATTTCAAAATTCCAACGGGAAGTTGCCTAAATAGAGAGTGACAGACAGACAGACAGACAGACAGACGGACATTAGCGAATTATATATATATATATAGATTACTAATTAACTACTTAATCAAAAAATTCCAAACGTGGATTTTTGGGCTCAGAATATTTTTCTCTTTCGATCCCAACAATGGGGTGCGTGACATCTGGGACACCCGGGATATATAGAGAGAAAGTATTGGATTGATTGGATGTCAAAAATTCGATCTCGAGATTTTGAGGTACCTGGATCGAAAAAAGTGTTTTTCGCAAAATGGTCTGTCTGTCTGTGAGTGTGTCGACATTTTTAAACATGAGCAAATGAGCTTCGAGGTTGAATTTTTATATTTAAGTTGGGTACCCTCCTGGACACTCAAAATAAACTTTTGAACAAAATCGGCCAAAGAGAACTAGTACTTTTTTTTTTTTTTTTTTTTTGAACTGAGAGAGGACGAGATTAATCACACACTGTCTTTCTTTAAGGTGGTTGGTTACTCGTCGAACAGCGATGCTGTTTTTTCAAGCTGGTGTTTCAAATAAATTTTCTTTAAAACACAACTATTTAGTTGAATTATTTGTTTTTTTAATTTTTGGCCAACTGTGTACATATTTCAGTTTCAGCAATAAGCCATCTTCAGGGCCCGTCAATTAAAAATAAAATCTTAAATATATACAAATCAACATAGTACGTATTTAACTAATTAATTGAAGGTATGTCATGTTAAATACTATGTTGATTTGTATATATTTAAGATTTTATTTTTACTTTCTCTTACCTATGTATATATGTAATATATATATAGAGAGAAAGTATTGGATTCATGTCAAAAATTCGATGTCGAGATTTTGATGGATCTTCACGTTTTGAGGTCCCCTGAATCCAAAAAAGTGGTTTTCGCGATATGTTCTGTGTGTGTGTCTGTGTGTGTTCAATTTTAAGCATGAAGGAATTGAGCTATGAGGTTGAAATCGAATGAAAGCGTGAAAATAAGCTTTTAATCAAAATCGGCCAAAGGGTACTACCCACATAGCACTGCAACCAAAAATCGGACATTTCGACGCCGCAGGGACGTTCTGCGATGTCCCAAAGTTGCAGCATCGTCCCTTCGACGTCCAAATGTCCGCTTTTTGGTTGCAGTGCTATGTGGGTAGTACTTTACTGATGTACCATCTATTGCAATAGTATTGAGAATAAAGCCCGGAAGTTAGGCAGCCCAAATGGCAGCTGGTCTGTCTAAGAAATATCTTTTTCAAAGCAGACAATAGGGCGATCGGCCTTTATTACCATAAAAATTTATCTTTTTAATATATTAGTGAACGTGTACCATTTGGGCTGCCTAACTGCCGGGCTTTATTCTCAATACTATTGCAATAGATGGTACAGTTTTTTTCGATTTTCTCAAAATTCGCTCTAACGATTTTGATTAAAATTGAAAAATCTATTATTTTTTAGATGCTCTTTATAAAATATAAATTCTCATTTTGACATTGAAATTGTTTGAAGGACACTTTACTCTTGGGCACTTCACAGGAAAGGTAGTAACGGAATATAAATATTTTCCCATGTTTATAAATTTTATATCTTGAATTCGGGAACTAAATACGCGTATATGTCGACACAAAAAAAACTGGTGCGATCATTTTTTTCCTTTTAAATTAAAAATGCATTGAAAATAAAATGGAATAAAGAATTTGAGTTTAGCCCTATTCCAGAGGAATTTTTAATGGTAGGGGGGAATTGAGGGGTTCCCCCTCCCCTCTTCTCTTCCCCCCCCCGTTTTAAATGCCATTAAAATTTTGGTCCATCTTCTCATATTTTTTTGGTATTCCCTGAGATTTTTTCCAAATTTTCCTTCTCTCTTGATTCAAGTTCCAAGACGGGGAGTCGGGAGAGGGAGGGAGGGGGGCCTCCCTCGTTAACGCCTGTGCCCTGTTCCATATTTAAGTTAAAGAATAATTAACTGACTTTTTTTTGTTTAATGCAATTTATTCTTTTTAATGAACACCTTGTAAAAAACTTTCTTGATGATGAGTGCTGAAAGAAATGAATGATTTTTCTATTAAAATATTGAAAAAAAAAAAAAAAAAAAAAAAATGAAAAGTAAACTAGAAATAATAAAAAATAAATAAATAAATGTTATGTGTGTGAGTGAATGTCTAGAATGCAGAACAAATGACCTTGAAATAATCAAAATGCTATCAGCACGAACATGCGTGAAAAAATTAAATAAATAAATACTGATTTGTTTTTTTTTATTATTATTTTTATTTTGCTTTGGGAGGTCCAGAAAAACAAAAAGCAAAAGCCATTCTTCTTCAAATTTCCAAGAATTTTATTTATTTATTTATTTATTATTGAAAATGGAAATTTGAAGAATGTAAAGAAAGCAATGAGAAAGAAGAAGAGGGAAAATAAAGAAGAGGCTGACCTGCACGCAGGGCTGTCGCAAATTGACGCATAATCCGTCTGCGTCCACTGTGTAATGCTCGACGAGTTCTTGGAGTGTTCGAAATGTCGTTCGTCTAGCGATGAAGTAACCCCCTTCATCAAGTTGTCGGATTCGATAATGCTTAACGGTATCGCCGTCACGAACTGCAAAAAAAATTGAGAAAAGAGTTAAGGGGGGGTTCAGGAGCGAAAAAAAAACTAGACTATTATAAGGAATTTTTCAATGCGGTTTTTTTTTAAAAGAATTAAATTCATAAGAGATTATTGGGACATCGAGCTATAATTATTTTAATGACTTATTAAAAAATTATCGTAATTAATTTTTTTGTTATCAAGCAAATACAAAAAAACAATCTGTCCCAATAATCTTTAATTTTTTTTTTTTAAATTTAAAAATGAATTTAATGTTATTATTAATCAAATATTAATTAAGAAATTTTTAAAATAAGCTTTGATGATTTATTTAAAAATTCATCTGTCAAATTAGTTCAGCATTCTTGCAATAGATGGCAGGCTAGTCTAACAGTTGATCCCCTTTTGGCCTATATTTATATATTTTTATGCTTTTATAAAAGATACATAATATAGATATATAATAACATTTATTGTTAAAAGATCAATAAAAATGCATTAAATATTATTAGCTACCATTCTGACATCTCTTGGCAAACTTTTGAATTACTTGATTTTTTGGGCATACTTTTTATGACACACAACGCCATCTTTTCGGGAAAAACATGCAAAAGGTGTCATCATAATTTCCATTTGCTCTTGCGGTTGCCAGGGAAATTGAGAGAAACCATCCCCCTTAAAATCTTTGTTATTGATGTGATGACAGGTGATAAATCTTTTTCTTTCTTTTGTAATCAGAGATTCCCTTTAAGACATCGCTCTCTGATTAAATCATCATCAGATTTGTTTGGGTGAAGATAAAGTGCGAAAGAAGAAATAATTTTACAATTCCCTTGAGCGTCCGCATCCCGCAAATATAATTATTTATATTTGTATGAACCAAAATTGCATCTATCTAAGCAACAATAACAGTTTATCGTCCTGAAAATAGGATCGACGTGATCCCGAAACGTCGACGATAATCAAATAGTTTCTTTATCACTTGCAGGCTGCCATACATCTTCCTAATCCTAATAATTACCACTCAGCCATCGAAATTCTTCTATTTAAATTAAAAAATCTGGTGTGACTGGCGCACAGCACACAACTTTCTCTTACCTTCGGTAATCGAAAGTTGTGTTCTGTGCTTGTCACACCAGATTTTTTGTGTCGACATATATTTAGTTCCCGACAGTAGGGAATATTTGAATTCAGATGTAAAATTTATAAGTATGGGAAAATATTTATATTTTGTTACCATGGCAACCATTTCTCCTATCTTCCCTATGAAATACAAGAGTAAAGTGGTCTTCAGAAGATTTCAATCGCAAAATGAGAATATACATTTTAAAGAGCATCTAAAAAATAATTGATTTTTGAATTTTAAAAAAAATCGTTGGAGCAAATTTTGAGAAAATCGAAAAAAACTGAAAAAGTACATCAGTAAAGTACTAGTACTCTTTGGCCGATTTTGATTAAAAGCTTATTTTTCCGGTCCAGGAGGGTGTTTAACTTAAATATAAAATTTCAGCCTCATAGCTCAATTCCTCCATGCTTAAAATTGAACACAGACACACCCACACACACACCCACACACACACCCACACACACACACACCCACCCACCCACCCACCCACAGACAGACCATGTCGCGAAAACCACTTTTTTGGATTCAGGGGACCTCAAAACGTGAAGATCCATCAAAATCTCGACATCGAATTTTTGACATGAATCCAATACTTTCTCTCTATATATATATTACATATATACATAGGTAAGAGAAAGTAAAATGTATTGCCTAATTGATAAATAATACTTGAGTATTTCTCACGAGTTAGAAAATGGGGCTGCTGTATTTGCGTTAATTTAACTTTAGATTGACAGGGAAAATGAATGATTGGAGGATGACGATGACGATGACGATGACATGATCGACAGAAGAACATTATGCCAAAAACAGTTGTCAGGGTGGGTGTTGATATCATCTCAATTAATGTGATTGTTTGTGATAACTTACTTCATTGGCTATAAAATTTTGATTTAGAAATTATTTGTTGCGGGAGGAAAAAGATTTTTTTTTTTTTTTTTTTCTTTTATTATAACACAAAATTGAGGGCATTAGGGATTTAGGGATGAATGAGCTTATAAAGGAAGGAAAGGCGTAAGGGGGAGGGGGGGGGGGCGTCTATTTTGATCCGTTCGCGTGCATGCTATAATCGAAATATATAAACAATCTCTTCCTCGTGGGCCATAAATAAACCTAAGCATCTTTTGGAAGGATAAACCATTCAGGAGCGGAACAGATGCCTCGTGGCCTACAAAGCGAGCGAGCTTTCAAAAATAAATAAACATTTCAATTCAATTGGCAAAAAAAAGCATATTGAGTGAGGGAGATGATGCTTAAAATTAAATTTATCGATTTGCATTAAGGACCAAATAAATGGCTTGGCTGGCTGGCTGGCTGGCTATTCAATCGACGACAAACTAAAAGGAATTGTTGGAAGGAATAAATTAATGGCTGAGTGATAACTAATAGGAACAGGTAGATGAAGGCAGCCAGCGAAGAACAAAAAATTTATTTAAATGTCGTCGACGTTTCGGGTACGCGTCGCTCCCATCTTCAGGACCTACGCTCATCGAACAATTTATTTGGTATTAAACAGACAAATCTTTACAAGTATTTTTTAAAAAACAAAACATGACAAAAGACTTACGATAAATTGTTAATGTTGTATCAATCTAGACAACAATATGTCATGTTTTGTTTTTTAAAAATCTGGTGTGACTGGCGCACAGCACACAACTTTCTCTTACCTTCGGTAATCGAAAGTTGTGTACTGTGCTTGTCACACCAGATTTTTGTGTCGAAATATATTTAGTTTCCGCCAATATATTAGAAATTTAAGATGTCAAAATTATAAACATGGGAAAATATTTATATTTTGTTACCATGGCAACCATTTCTCCTATCTTCCCTATGAAATACAAGAGTAAAGTGTGCTTCAAACAATTTTGAGGGGCAAAACGAGAATATACATTTGAAAGAGCATCTAAAAAATAATTGATTTTTGAATTTTAATCAAAATCGTTAGAGCGAATTTTGAGAAAATCGAAAAAAACTGAAAAAGTACATCAGTAAAGTACTAGTACTCTTTGGTCGATTTTGATTAAAAGCTTATTTTTCCGGTCCCGGGTGGTATTTAACTTAAATATAAAATTTCATCCTCCTAGCTCAATTCCTTCATGCTTAAAATTGAACACACACCCACCCACACACCCACACACCCACCCACCCACACACCCACACACCCACCCACACACACACAGACAGACCATGTCGCGAAAACCACTTTTTTGGATTCAGGGGACCTCAAAACGTGAAGATCCATCAAAATCTCGACATCGAATTTTTGACATGAAACCAATACTTTCTCTCTATATATATATTACATATATACATAGGTAAGAGAAAGTAAAAAATACTTGTAAAGATTTGCCTGTCTAACACTAAATAAATTGTTCGATGAGCGTAGGTCCTGAAGATGGGAGCGATGCGTTCCCCGAAACGTCGACGATATTTAAATAAAGTTTTTGTTCTTCGCTGGCTGCCTTCATTTACCTGTTCCTATTAAAAGAATTGTTCCGAAATGAAATGATCTCAGGCACAAATTAAAACAATTTCCCCAAGAAAGCAATGTCCGAGAGTAGAAGAAAGCAAATATTCATTAAGCTCAGACAGAGCTACAAAATTTGGCCTCAATTGTTGCAAATTTTAGTATTATTAGTATATTTTTACTCTTTTTTACTTTCTCTTACCTATGTATATATGTAATATATATATAGAGAGAAAGTATTGGTTTCATGTCAAAAATTCGATGTCGAGATTTTGATGGATCTTTACGTTTTGAGGTCCCCTGAATCAAAAAAAGTGGTTTTCGCGACATGGTCTGTCTGTCTGTGTGTCTGTGTGTGTGTGTGTGTGTGTGTGTTCAATTTTAAGCATGAAGGAATTGAGCTAGGAGGTTGAAATTTTATATTTAAGTTAGGCACCCCCTGGGACGTGACACTAAACTTTTAATCAAAATTGGTCAAAGAGTACTAGTACTTTACTGATGTACTTTTTCAGTTTTTTTTCAATTTTCTCAAAATTCGCTCTAACGATTTTGATTAAAATTCAAAAAATCAATTATTTTTTAGATGCTCTTTCAAATGTATATTCTCGTTTTGCCCTCAAAATTGTTTGAAGCACACTTTACTCTTGTGCTTCATAGAAAAGATAGGAGAAATGGTTGCCATGGTAACAAAATATAAATATTTTCCCATACTTATAAATTTTACATCTTGAATTTTAATATATCGGCGGAAACTAAATATATGTCGACACGAAAAATCTGGTGTGACAAGCACAGAACACAACTTTCGATTACCGAAGGTAAGAGAAAGTTGTGTGCTGTGCGACAGTCACACCAGATTTTTTTTCTTTCTAATGACACAACAAAATTGCAATTTTTCTTCTTGAAAAAAAGAAATTCGATGGCTGAGTGATAATTAACAGGAGCAGGTGGATGTAGGCAGTCAGCAAAGAACAAAAACTTTATTTAAATATCTAGTAGAAAAATAAAAGGCCGAGAAGCTAGGTTTATTTCTTCAATAGAGAACCCACTAGCGACGTTTCGGTCGACTATGCGACCATCTTCATGGCTAGATTTCAGTCATTAGGAAAAACCTCTCAAGTTCTTTTTCTAATAACTGAACTCTAGCCATGAAGATGGTCGCATAGTCGACCGAAACGTCGCTGTGGGTTCTCTATTAAAGAAATAACGAAGGATCGCTAAAATATAAGGCCTAAGAAGTCGAAAAGGCGAAAAAAAAAAGATAAAGAGTTTCTCAAATGAAATGGGAGTGTATATTTAAAGTTTTTGGGCGATGGATGCCCCAGAAATTGTGGATGAAGAACTAGCTGCGTGGCTTGCCCCCCCCCTCTTTTGTCTTATTTTTTTGTTGTGCTTCCATTCAAGTTGCAAACAAAGAGATTAGAGAAACTTGACTGACTGAGAGAACAAAAGCAACAGACTTACTTGTCTTGAGTTGATGTTTAGTGTCTTTTTTAATCAACTTCAAAATTAAATTAAATAAAATAGGCTCTCTTTTTGGCTCCATATAAGAGCAGGATAAAAAATTAAAAAAAAAAATAAAAAAGATAAAACGTTAACGGTAAATGCATAGTTGCTTTTATATTACAAGGTTAGCTACTGTATTTTAATCGAGCAACAGAAATGAATATTTTTAAATACCTGCTGCAAAAAAGTGCTATGCAAATCTCTCTTTAATTTTATGTAATATCTTAATAAAGCCAGCGAAGAGAAAGAGGAAATTTTATAAACGAGTTTGTTTTATAAATTGCGCCCTTGTGGCCACCTTGCGATATTTTGCCCCCCCCTCTCCCCGCCCTCTATAAAATAATATATTGCTGCGTTTGCCCAACCTGGGGGCGATCACCTTCTAGTGGGCGATTTGGGATATCAGGGGGGGGCGATAAATAAGAGGGGGGCGATGAGTATTCAAAGAAAGAGTTAACTAAAATTTAAAAGAATAAATCAAAGAGAAAATCTCCTATTTACAGGATGGTCAGGAAAGATGAGGAAAAAATATTGTCATAAAATAAAATAGTCCAATCTAGAATTGAAACGTTCCAATCTACAAAATGATTAATAATTTTTGTCATTTTTCTTTTCATTAAATAAAGATTGACCGAAAAAAGATCCATTTTTGTTATTTTCTTCATAAAAATAAAATTATTATTAAATTTTTAAAATGTTACGCCAGGAAAGAAATCAGACAAAAATTTAATCAATCTTTACCTAATTTTACTAACTACCGATTGTCCTGAGGATGGATGCGATTTGAGTCCGAAACGTCGGCAATCGAAATTAAAAATTAGATAAAGATTGATTAAATTTTTGTCTGATTTCTTTCCTGGCTTCCATCCTACTCATATTTGAAAATTTCAACGTTTCAGTCACTATTTCTGCAGGTGTTGTATTTTTTCACTTTGAAAAGAAAACGTTATCTGGGGAACTTGAGTGATTCACTTTGAAATAAAGTACTTTTTTGTTAAAAATTTTAAATCATGCAATGAAAATGAAAAGGGGGGGGGGGCGATAGGTGATAGACAACCTTCAGAAAGGGGCGATGGGCCAAAAAAGGTTGGGAACCACTGGCCTAAACAGATAAATATCCCTAAAAATGTTTTGAAATCACTGAAAATGTTGTATATTTATTTTGCTGATGGTCCCCGGAATCTCCAGTCTAGCCGTGGCTCCGTTTCAAGCCACCGCACAGCCCTGCAGATCCCTCCCCTATAAATATAGCCACGTGCTCTCATGGAATATTCCATAGGCATAAATATGATATTAATGGACAATGGATTTGGGCCTAAATGTTCGCTCTCCTGTCTATTTATTTATTTTCAAGACCTAATAGAATTGTTACAGAACCAAGGGAGTTGGCAGCCAAAAGTGAGCCTCTATATTAAATAAAAACTCTCAAGTGTTGAGACGTTTCGGCTTTATTCTGCTAATGCCATCATCAACAATGTTAATTAAATGTAGCTCTAATTGTCTGATGATGGCATTAGCAGAATAAAACCGAAACACTTGAGATTTTTTATTTAAAATAGAGGCTCACTTATTGGCTGCCAACTCCCTTGATCAAATATATCTACAGCCACCTCAATCTTAGATCTGATAGAATGCTAAAAAATTATATTCGCCCTTGGGTTTGGTGTAGAGGCTAGCGTGCTGGCCTTTTTCGCTGGTTCGGAGCCCAGGCAGTTCAATGATTTTATTTAAGCCATTTGGATACTAAATGAGTGTTTAAAAAAAAAAATATGTGAAGGTAGAATTATTGTGCATCTCATATCAGGCTTTTTTTTTTTTTTTTTTTTATAAAAAAACATTCACACTTTTTTCTCATTCACACTCACATTCACACACACATTCACACAGTCTTTTCGGCAACTGAGGCCATTTAAGACTTTTTACGATAATCAGTATGTTTAATATATCAATTGTGGGGTCCAGGCATTTTTATTTAAGTCATTTGGTATCCAAATGCCTTAAATAAAATTATCGGACTGCCTGGGGTCCGAACCCGAGACGTTCGGTATAGAAGGTAGGCACGCTACCAACTACTCCAAGCCCCTTGGGCTATATCAGGCTTTGAACGATCATAATTAATCAACTTTGTCTCCGTTGTTATCAATTAATTGTTTACATACATTGCCTAGGCGTAAACAATTGAGTAGACAATGTAAACATTTTCATTTTTAGTTTATTTTTATTAGCTAATCCAAAAGAGCGCGATTAATTTTTGAATAAACAAAGTTATAATAAAACTCATGAAAAGTTTTATTAATTGTAAATGAAATCGAGTCGAGTCGCTGAGAGGTTTGCCAATATTTAGACAAGGCCTGTTTTCGAGTTATATTGCTATTTTTAATTTATTTTTAGATCTATTTTTTTTAAGGGTTATTTGTAGGGTCCGACCGAAACAAGATTTTCAGCCGAAACCGAAACCGAAACCGAATATTCGGCCTCAACCTTAGTTTCGGCCGAAACCGTAACCGAAACCGAAACTTGTATTTCCTATAAAATTTTTTTTTCATTTTACGTTTTTTTAGGGAGACTAAATTTTTTTTTCCCTCCCGTGAAAATCATTTTACCTTTTTTAGGGAGACTAAATTTTTTTTTCTCCCTCAAGTGCAAATTATTTGACCTCTTTTTTTACTTTCTCGTACCCTATATATGAAATATATAGAGAGAGAAAGTATTGGTTTCATGTCAAAAATTCGATGTTTTGAGGTCCCCTGAATCCAAAAAAGTGGTTTTCGCGACATGGTCTGTCTGTGTGTGTGTGTGTGTGTGTGTGTGTGTGTGTGTGTGTGTGTGTGTGTGTGTGTGTGTGTGTGTGTGTGTGTGTGTGTGTGTGTGTGTGTGTGTGTGTGTGTGTGTGTGTGTGTGTGTGTGTGTGTGTGTGTGTGTGTGTGTGTGTGTGTGTGTGTGTGTGTGTGTGTGTGTGTGTGTGTGTGTGTGTGTGTGTGTGTGTGTGTGTGTGTGTGTGTGTGTGTGTGTGTGTGTGTGTGTGTGTGTGTGTGTGTGTGTGTGTGTGTGTGTGTGTGTGTGTGTGTGTGTGTGTGTGTGTGTGTGTGTGTGTGTGTGTGTGTGTGTGTGTGTGTGTGTGTGTGTGTGTGTGTGTGTGTGTGTGTGTGTGTGTGTGTGTGTGTGTGTTCAATTTTAAGCATGAAGGAATTGAGCTAGGAGGCTGAAATTTTATATTTAAGTTAAACGCCCCCGGGACCGACAAAATAACCTTTTAATCAAAATCGGCCAAAGATTACTAGTACTTTACTGATGTACTTTTTCAGTTTTTTTCGATTTTCTCAAAATTCGCTCTAACGATTTTGATTAAAATTCAAAAATCAATTATTTTTTAGATGCTCTTTCAAATGTATATTCTCGTTTTGCCCTCAAAATTGTTTGAAGCACACTTTACTCTTGTGCTTCATAGGAAAGATAGGAGAAATAAATGGTTGCCATGGTAACCGAATTTAAATCTTTTTCTTTTTATTAGATTAAAAATCAATTATTATTTAAACGCCCATTTTTTTTTCGGAGAAAACATATCTCTCTCTCTCACAAAACTATCTTCTCTCTTTCTACGCGTTTTAAATTTTTCTACCTTATCTTCGCATTTGACCAATGTTAATTTCCTATAGGGATTTGTATGTTAATTTCGATTCAAAGGGGGTCCCCTTTGGAACTTTTTACGCATTTAAAATTTTTTTTCCCAATTCTTATGAAATTTTGTATTTATTTACGAATCTATATTGTGTATAAAATGTCCAAATATGAGATTAAAATTTTGAAAAATAACCATAGTTTATTTCAAGCAATCAACATTTAAAATGCAAGTTTGAAACTAAGGTGCTATGGAAAACTAAATATATCTCGACACAAAAAATCTGGTGTGACCAGCACAGTGCACAACTTTCTCTTACCGAAGGGTAAGAGAAAGTTGTGTGCTATGCGCCAGTCACACCAGATTTTTTTACATGCGAGTCTCATCCCATTTTTTCAGACTCTGGTTTCGGCCGGCCGAAAGGTTCGGCCACTTTTTGGCCGAAACCGAAACTACGGCCGAAACCATGATTTTTGGCCGAAACTGGCCGAAACCGTAACCGAAACCGAATATTCGGTCGGTTCCTAGTTATTTGTAATCAATCAACAATAAGTGAAACTATCAACGTCATCAACAATCAACTTGAAATGTTGAAGGCATCAAATTCTTGTTTTATTATATAAATAACTAATTAATATTTATTCCATGGCGTGTCTCTTAATTAAAAAAGAATTTCCCTTTGATTAGATGAAAATATAAAAAGGAAGGGTGAGAAGCGCTTAAAAAAAAAAAAAACGTGAACTGAACGGTTCAGAGACGAAGCGAATCATATGGATAAAAATATCAATGGTGTTTGAGTTTGATCAAAGGCAACCTGTGTGTGTGTGTGTGCGGTAAATACTCAACGGGTTAAGTCATCATCGTATTGTGTAGTCTTAATAGAATGGGGAAAGAGAGAGAGAGAGAGACAACGACCCTTGAGATCAGAGAGCCAAATTAAAAATTAACAAATATTAAAAAGCATCCATAATGAGTCACTCAGTACCCCCCCCCCACCCCCCCTCTTTTAATAATTAATCAATTAACGTTTTGAGTCGGAATCTATCTGGACTGCGCCCAGCCTAAATACCTTCTTATAGACTATAATATATTTAGATTAGGGTCCCACCGAAACAAGATTTTCAGCCGAAACCGAAACCGAATATTCGGCCTCAATCTTAGTTTCGGCCGAAACCGTAACCGAAACCGAAACTTGTATTTTCCATAAAAAATTATTATTATTTTACCTTTTTTTTTGTTTTTTTTTTAAATTTTTTCCGCCCTGCGGAAAATTTTTTTAATCATTTTAACTTTTTTTTAGGGAGACTAAATTTTTTCCGCACCTTTTCCGCTTTTGCAAATCATTTGACCTTTATTTTGCATGCGAGTCTCATCCCATATTTTCAAACTCAGGTTTCGGCCGGCCTAAAGATTCGGGTAGTTTTTGGCCGAAACTGGCCGAAATCGTAACCGAAACCGAATATTCGGTCGGTTCCTAATTTAGATCAATTTAAACATCGAGAAACTCTTTTGACATTTTATTAATCTCTTTGTTTTTCATATTTACCAACAACACGTGAAAACGCCCCAATCCACTGCATAATTTAATTTTTTTTTTTTTATTTAAATAAATAATTAATAATCTATGTATATATTAATTGCAACCCCCTCTCGCCGTAACGAGGGGTTGCCCCCCCCCCCACCTAACAAGATGTCTGGCTACGCCCATGTCAAATATTGCAAAAAAATTAAAGAGAATTTAACATGAATTAAATACACGTCATTCTAACCTATATTTAATGACGAAGAAAAATTTGTTATCTTTCATCTAATCTAGAGTGAATTTTTTTTTTTTTTAACAATCATGAAAGGAAAAAAAAGAAAATTATACTTTTTGGAAATAAATCCGCCTTTCAACTCTTAATAATGAGGGATTATTAAAAAAAAAAAAAAAAAAAAATCTGGTGTGACTGGCTGACACAACTTTCTCTTACCCTTCGGTAAGAGAAAGTTGTGCACCGTGCTGGTCACACCAGATTTTTTGTGTCGAGATATATTTAGTTTCCGATAGCACCTTAGTTTCAAACTTGCATTTTAAATGTTGACTGCTTCAAATAAACTATGGTTATTTTTAAAAATTTTAATCTCATATTTGGACATTTTATACACAATATAGAATCGTAAATAAATACAAAATTTCATAAGAATTGGAAAAAAAAATTTTAAATGCCTAAAAAGTTCTAAAGGGGACCCCCTTTTGAATCGAAATTAACATACAAATCCCTATAGGAAATTAACATTAGGCCTATGCGAAGATAAGGTGGAAAGGGAATTTAAAAAGAGTAGAGAGAGACGATAATGTTTGCAAGTGGGAGAGAGACATATATGTTTTCTTTGAAACAATTAAAGACACAAATAAATTTAAAAAAAATGGGAATTTAAATAATAATTGATTTTTAATCTAATAAAAAGAAAAAGATTTAAATTCCGTTACCATGGCAACCATTTCTATCTTTCCTATGAAGAACAAGAGTAAAGTGGTCTTCAGAAGATTTCAACGGCAAAATGAGAATATACATTTTAAAGAGCATCTAAAAAATAATTGATTTTTGAATTTTAAAAAAAATCCTTGGAGGGAATTTTGAGAAAATCGAAAAAAAGTGAAAAAGTACATCAGTAAAGTACTAGTACTTTTTGGCCGATTTTGTTCAAAAGCTTATTTTGAGATTCTTCAAAGGTACCTAAGTTAAATATAAAATTTCAATCCGCTAGCTCAACTCCTTCATGCTAAAAATCTGTCCACACACACAGACATACATACACACACACACACACGACCAATTTGCGGGACCCACTTTTTTGGATTCAGGGGACCTCAAAACATGTATATCCATCAAAATCTCGACATCGAATTTTTGACATGATCGCAATACTTTCTCTCTCTATATATTTCATATATAGGGTAAGAGAAAGTAAAAACTGTTTAAAATAATGTGTTTTATCATAAAATGGCAAAAACAAAACAAAACTGAAAACACTTCATTAGTACTTCCTGTTGTGAAGTGTAAGAAACACTTAGCAAATTTCAACTAGCGTCGCGTTTTTAAGATATCGTCTTCGCAACTCTCAAATTCTCGAACGATTACAAGGAGATTATTTTCTCTATGGAGAGCCTGGTTCGTAAGGATTTTAAGGAAATTATCCAAAGCTAATTAAGGAATCATCGACCGTGCGAATTTGAAATCCGAAAACGGAACTCAACTAGTATAAATAAATTCCAGGTGGAAATGAAGTAGCCCAAGTAAGTCCATAATAAACATGGCTAATCATCAAAATACGGAAACGCGAAATTCCTTTGAATTTGGTTCAAGGTTGAATTGTAAATCTGCCTGTGCCTATCCGTCACTGCATTGACGGCGTAATATAAGGAGATACCAGCCAAGAGAAATCCTAAAAGAGGTGCTGAGAAAAAAAAAAAAAAAATTAAAAGGTCAAGAAATTGGAATCAATCCTAAGAGAATTTCTAGCAAGGTTGGCTGAATTTATTAAAAATTTATTTGTCGCAGATGGAAACTGAAGCGATTTGGGTCCGGCTTAGAAGCTACCTGGTATGTCCATGTTGAAATAAGAACAAAATTGGAGGCTCGATGGCTGCGTGCCACACAGAGAGAGAAAACAATTGACTCCAAAGCTCGAGGAAGAGACGAATTCACGATATGTCAATAATATATGGAGAGAGAAATGTAAAAAATTCGATGTCGAGTTTTCGATGCATCTACACGTTTTGAGGTCCCCTGAATCAAAAAAGTAGTTTTCGCGACTTGGCCTGTCTGTGTTCAATTTAAAGCATGAAAGAATTGAACTAGGAGGTTGAAATTTTATATTTAAGTTAGGGACGGGACTATATCATCTAATGAAGATGGGCAGAGCTGATGACGACACATGTCGCCTATGCAATCTGACAAAAGAAACGGCGGAACATGTCATGTGCGAATGCATTGCACTAACCCGTCAAAGGCTGAAATAAAACCTGAGGAAATATCAAAAGCCTCTCCAAAGAATATACTGGCCCTGGTAAAAGGGACGGGTCTATTTATTCTAAGGACAAATATTGGACAACAAAGGATAGAACAAAAGATCAACTAATGGTCGCCGTTCAAAGGGCCTTAGGTCCATAATAATAATAATAGGGACGGGACTCGTAGCTTTTGAACAAAATTGGCCAAAGAGTACTAGTACTTTATTGGTGTATGTACTTTTTCAGTTTTTTTGATTTTCTCAAAATTCGCTCCAACGATTTTGATTAAAATTCATAAATCAATTTTTTTTTTTGATGCTCTTTCATCTCATTTATGCCCTTGATATCTTCTGAAGACCACTTCACTCCTGAACCTCATCATAGGAACGATAGGAGAAATGGTTGCAATGGTAAAAAAATATAAATATTTTCCTATGTTTATAAATTTTACTTCTTGAATTATAATACATGTAAATCGGTGAAAACTAAATATAAGTCGTCACGAAAAATCTTGTGTGGTAAGCACAGAAAGAGAAAGTTGTGTGCTGTGTGCCCAGTCACACCAGATTTTTTTTCTTCAAAATTTCCCCTCTGAGGAAATTTTAACGCATAACTAAAAATAATAATTTCTATATAAATAAAATAGCGCAATTTGAATTGGGATAGAGAAATCAAAATGGAATAAAAATGTCTTTCGAGGATCCCAAAATGTTAAATATTCATGAGGAAAGAATTATTTGTTTCGTTTATTCCTGTAGTATAAATCTCGCCTCGAAAATAGATCACTATTTCTAGATATTTATTAAAATTTTGTGCTTAAAAATATTTGTTACATAAACAATTTATAGATGAGATGTTATATTAATAAGAGGGTAAAAATGAGAAATGCAGCTAAGGTTATTTCCTTATTCGATTAATTCACACAGCTGACGTTTCGGTTCCGTGTTTGAACCATCCTCAGAGCTATAATCATACATATACAAGCGATATTAAAAATTATTCCAATTATTACAATCAATAGAAATGTAAATTATATTATACCTGGCGAAAAGACACAGGTATATACCTGGTATCGTGTATATATTTATTATATAAGAATTTTCAACAATGTATAAAACTCACTATGACACTTTCATAATGACTTTTCGCCAGGTATAATATAAGTTGCATTTCTATTGATTGTAACAATTTCTAATGTCGCTTGTATATGAATGATTATAGCTCTGAGGATGGTTCAAACACGGAACCGAAACGTCAGCTGTGTGAATTAATCGAATAAGGAAATAACCTTAGCTGCATTTCTCATTTTTACCCTCTTATTAATAAAAATATTTGCGATATTTCAAAATGGCCGACGGGCCCGGCCGTTCGTTCGTTTTTACCCCCTCCCCGCCCTCAAAAGTATTCTCTCTGTGCAGTGCAATGAATACACCCCCCAAAATGTCTTTGATTTATTGTTTCTTAGTCGAGCCTCAAGCAAGCGTTTCGATTTCGGTAGAGGTCAACTTCATAGCCAGGAAATACTCTTTTAAATTTAAATATCTCTTGTTTATAGTTAAGACCTTGTAAGTTTACTTTATAGTTCTGAAGATGGCGTCTGGCGGGATCGAAACGCCAGCGTGGGACTCGACAAAAATCTAGCTGCATTTTCTTTTATAAAATAAAATTTCAGTCCTTTGCCCAAAAGAATGAAATAAAAATTCTAAAAACGTCAAACTATTAAATTGAGCGAAGGTCCTAGCGAGGGTGGGGGGGGGGGGGGTTATTTAAAAGCTCCCAAAAATTGTCTCCTTCTTATCTATAGGGTGGTAAAATTCGTTTGATTGCTAGAAGGTAGGCAACCCAAATGTCTGACTCGTTTTTCTAGTTATTTCCAGGGAGCGCAACTCCCCTTTAAGAATTACATAAAGAATAAAAACAATTTGTATTTTTTTGAATTTCAAATTTCAAAGCCTAACTGTACAAAGATTTTTTGCCATGCCAAGCTAAGAGCTAAGACGAATGGGTTGAACTTCTCCTGGCGGCCATTCACTTTCATTTTATTGTTTATCTTCAAAAAGTCGCTTCTTTTTTTGTTTAAAAAAATTTACTGGAGGTTGAAGAACTTGAGGGGGTCTAGGCCTTTATCGCCTTATGCTCGTTGGGCGTTTCGGATATCCTTCTTTCTTTTATTGGCAATTGGCGTTAGCGTTACCTTAAAGGCACCGACCGAAGCCGTTATTTGATATTAAAATGTTATATGCAAATTGTTATTTCATTTGAATGACACGCGTATTGAGAAATTACTTTTTATTTAAGAGAGCTCTTAACGCAAATGTTGACAATTGAGGGCGCTTATCGGTGTCTCCGGTGTGTACAGAAACATTTCCCACTCCCCGATAACATAAAAGGACAATTATTAAAATTAAATGATTAATAGCAAGGGATCAAGCCACCATCGATGAGATTTGATTATGAAAAGTAGAAATGCAGAACAGGAAAAGGAGCAGCCAAAAAATAGAGAGTTCGATTTTCATAACGTTTTGGAAAAATTTTATTATCCCATCATCAATCCGCACCGAGTTGAGTGAGTGCCATATAGATATGGGCAGTGGCGTAACCAGGGGGGGGGCGAGGGAGGGGGGGGCGAGCCCCCGCCCCAGGCGCATCGAGTCCTTGGCGCCCCCCGAAACCGGCATAGGCGCCCTACGGCCTCTAAGATATAGCCCAGCGAATGTGATTTTATCATATTCTTTTCATCGATTCTCTTAATAAATTGATTGTTTTATTTTAAAATCATATTACAACTTGAATTCAACTATTTTAAATGAATTTAATTCCAAAAATAATAAATAACGTATATAGAGGCTTAATAATTAAAATTTTTTTTATTTTGCAATATATAAGCCTTAATTTGATGTTTTATGGCTGTGGAGATTTACTCAGGATTCGTATAAGCCTTAATATTTAATTTTTTGAAATTCAAAATTTTTTTAAGCATGAAGGAATTGAGCTATGAGACTGAAATGTTATATTTAAGTTAAACACCGCCCGGGACCGTGAAAATAAGCTTTTAATCAAAATCGGCCAAAAAGTACTAGTATTTTACTGATGTAGTTTTTCAGTTTTTTTCGATTTTCTCAAAATGAAAGGGCTTTTACCATTCTTCAGGCCCGCCCAAACCCGCCCATTCCCGCCCGAGATTTAGTGAATGAATGAACGAATGTCTAGCAATTTTTAAATACAATTTCATTTGCATGCCCGTCGAAATAAAATACTCTATTTTAAAAAGTTTTTATTCTTTGATATTTTCCCGAAAACTGAATAGTTTTTGAAATAATCACAGAAGAAAACGACATTTTTCGTAAAAGCAAAGAAAAAAATCTGGTGTGACTGGCGCACAGCACACAACTTTCTCTTACCTTCGGTAATCGAAAGTTGTGTTCTGTGCTTGTCACACCAGATTTTTTGTGTCGACATGTATTTAGTTCCCGCCAGTAGGGAATATTTGAATTCAGATGTAAAATTTATAAGTATGGGAAAATATTTATATTTTGTAACCATGACAACCATTTCTCCTATCTTTCCTATGAAGCACAAGAGTAAAGTGTGCTTCAAACAATTTTGAGGGCAAAACGAGAATATACATTTTAAAGAGCATCTAAAAAATAATTGATTTTTGAATTTTAATCAAAATCGTTAGAGCGAATTTTGAGAAAATCGAAAAAAACTGAAAAAGTACATCAGTAAAGTACTAGTACTCTTTGGCCGATTTTGATTAAAAGCTTATTTTTCCGGTCCCGGGGGTGTTTAACTTAAATATAAAATTTCAGCCTCATAGCTCAATTCCTTCATGCTTAAAAGTGAACACAGACACACCCACCCACCCACACACCCACCCACCCACAGACAGACCATGTCGCGAAAACCACTTTTTTGGATTCAGGGGACCTCAAAACGTGAAGATCCATAAAAATCTCGACATCGAATTTTTGACATGAATCCAATACTTTCTCTCTATATATATATTACATATATACATAGGTAAGAGAAAGTAAAATCAAAACAAAATCATACAGGTGTCATTAAAAAACATGTAAATATAAACAAATTTTCTGAGAAAATTACAGGATGCAAGAAATTTGCCCGCTTAAGGCGGGCAATTGCTCGCCGAAGGCGAGCAAGGGGGTCCAGGGGGCGAAGCCCCCGCAAATCGGCGCCCTAGTTGAGCTTCGCCCCCCCGCCCTCAAAGGCTGGTTACGCCGCTGGATATGGGCACTATTTTGAAAAGGGAGGAATTTTATCCACCTTCACCTAGAAATTGGTTCAAAAAAATATAATAAAAAAAAACTTTAAAAAAAAATGCTTTTATTTAAATTGAACTAAAAAGAGAGAAATAATTTAATTGTTCTTGTTAAAATTGTTAAATATTTATAACTTAAAATAAAAGCGTGGGGCGCTTCGAAGTGATTCCGAGGCTCTAAGTTCGTTAATTCGTTAAGCTAACAATGTGCGCCCCACGCTTTTATTTTAAGTCATAAATATTCAACAATTTTAACAAGAACAATTAAATTAGATTATTTCTCTTTTTAGTGCATAAAAAAAGGAAGTAGGGAGCGCGAGGCATCAAATAAAGTACCACATTAGTTTGGTCTATTTTGGTAAAAACCGATTGACAATTTGCGTCATCAAAAATGACCCTTAAATATCGGATTTCACACCTCTAGCTCATCGAGAAGTAACCTAATCAAAGACTCAAAGTAAAGCATTTAAAAATGAGCTCTGAATTTTTGCAGATTTTTCCAAGTAAAATTAACCGTGCGGGTAAGCAGTTGAAATTTAACCGGACTGTTATGTCAGAAATGAACTTTTGACATCAAATTTGAATATCAGCGACTTGAAAAACCTATGAAATGACAACACATAACAACAATAATAATAAAAAAATCTGGTGTGACTGGCGCACAGCACACAACTTTCTCTTATCTTCGGTAATCGAAAGTTTGTACTGTGCTTGTCACACCAGATTTTTTGTGTCGAGATATATTTAGTTCCCGACAGTACGGAACATATGAATTCAAGATGTAAAATTTATAAGTATGGGAAAATATTTATATTTTGTTACCATGGCAACCTATCTTTTCTATACAAGAGTAAAGTGTACTTTAGAAGATTTCAAAGGCAAAATGAGAATATACATTTTAAAGAGCATCTAAAAAATAATTGATTTTTGAATTTTAATCAAGCAAATATTGAGAAAATCGAAAAAAAACTGAAATACTACAACAGTAGAGTAGACTGTAAAAAATTATTTGTAATTTTACAATTGTTTAGGAAGCATATTTCCTAGACAAAAACATACTAAATTTAGTAAATCTTTGCAAAACCAAACAAATGTATTGTAATTTTAGAATGACATTTGAAAATTAGAGTGTAAATAAATGTGTGGTAATTTTAGAATTCCTAAACTGATTTCGAGAAAAAATACAATTTTTAACGAAAATTACTATAGGCCTACAATGTTTGTAAAATTACAATACACAGGGCCGGATCTGGGGGGGGTGGGGTGCGTGCCCCGGGCGGTAGATATCAGGGGGTGGCTATTAAAGAAAGATAAAAATTTCTGGTTACGCGGGTGGCAAAAAAATTAAGCGTCTCTAAAAAAAAGGCAAAAAAATTTTTTTCAAAAATTTTGTGTCTAAAAAAATGGTAAAATATTTTTTCGGACGGGAAAATTTGGTTCAATTTGGTTCCGCGAAAAAAAAAAAAAAAAAAATTCGCAGAAAAATTTTTGAGATCAGGGGAAATTTTAAGGGAGGGGGCGGCAAATTAAATTTTGCCCCCCCCCCCTAAAAAATCTCCTAGTTGCGGCCCTGACAATACATACTCTATTTTTCGAAGAAAATTGTAATTTTAAAATGTTTTTTTGTTGTAAACATTTGTAAATTTAGTAGATAAATGCATAGTAGTTATCATTTACAAGAGAAATTTGTAAATTTAATATTCCAAAACACACTAAAATTAAGATTTTTTTTTTTTTTACAGTTTTTGACCGATTTTGTTTAAAAGCTTATTTTCACGGTCCAAGAGGGTACCTAACCTAAATATAAAATTTCAACCATCTAGCTCAATTTCTTCATGCTTTAAATTGGATACACCCACACATACACACAGACAGACAGACCATGCCGTGGTATCCACTTTTTTGGATCCAGGAGACCTCAAAACGTGTATATCCATTGTTGGTTGTTTATCCATCATCTCTTAAGTGATAACTAATTATATTTAATTTTTATAATCACATCACGTTGATTTCGAACGTCTTTAGAGTAACATAGAAACAAATCTAATCAAAAAGATTATTATTTATGCGAATTAGAAATAAAATCTTTTATTTATAATTGATAATGAATAGAGATTGAGTTGATATTTGAATCAATTTAAAAAAGCAAGTGTTGAGAGAGAGAGAGGGGGGGAGAGAGAGAGGGGGGAGACTTTGGCCATGAACTTTGGCGAATCAATTACAACGAACGACCCTGGCACCTAAATATTACATAAGGGGTTGAATTTGAGGAACACGAGAGGATTTTAATTTATTTACCGAATCAATTGTTAGAAAATCAAATGGAATAAAAATCTTGCATTTCTATATAAAATGAAAGTGTGATTGGTTATGAAATTTAAATTGAAAAAAAAAAAAAAGATCAGAATAAAAAGAGTTGTTTTGAATATTCTATTTCACTTTCTAAATGTCCGGCGCCTTGCTTATTTATTTATTTATTTTTAATTAGACGTGTCGAATTAGTTAGTACTCACCCGAGAGGCTGTAATCGTTGCGTCGGCTCTCGGAATTTCGTATAAGGAAAGCGCCATGCTCGTTTTCGGGGAGGAGAAGTTTCTTTTCAGCTTCAATTCGTTTAATGTTGCCGAAGTACCATCTGGAACAATCATAAATTCGTGTAGTAGTCCAATAAGTAAAAGTCACAATGCGCATTTTTTTTGTCTTCTTGCACCTCCGATTGACAAGCGACTGGCCAAGAGACAAACAAGCAAAAAACAACTCGACTCGACTCGACTGATAAGAGAATCTCGCTCTCGTATCTATTGTGATAGGATTTTATTTTTTAATGATAGACTATTATTTAATAAGTGATTTTTTTTTTTTTTTTTTTGTCAATTATCATGGTCAGGCAAAATGAGCATTCGCTTAAAAATGTCCTTTAATTTTAATCCTGGATAAAAGTTTATCGCTTTTTTTTTCTTTCTCTGATAAAAGGAATTAGAGGTAAATAAATAAGTATACTTATTTCGTTTTTTCTTTTTTTGTTAATAGGAATAAAATTTCCGAGACACAGTCGTGAAAAGAAGAATTTATTATTAATGCAGAGTATAAAGCCTGGAATCGCCGATTGAGAAGATCAGGAGCCTCTTTTCTCATTTATTGCAAATATTGCGGCTCCTTACAGTGGTCGTCGGTCATCTACGTTCCCCATGCGCTCTAAATTTTCTACATTTTTCTAATTTTGACAATCCCTCTTTTTGAGGACCCCTGTATAGGAGTTGAATGAAATATTTGCAATAAATTAATGGAAGTAATGAGAGAGAGAAGAAGCTCCTTATCTTCCCAATTTATTAAAAATAATCTACACTAGGGTTTGTACACCGGTGGAAACCGAAACCGGTAAACCGGTTTTTTGGCCAATTTTCAAAAACCGAGAAACCGAGTTTTTCCCGAAAAACCGAATTCGGTGTTTTTTTTTTTTTTTTTTTTTTTTTTTTTTTAGTTTTTTCTTCAGTAATACTTGTATTCAAATTAGTTAGATGCCGAAAAAGACCTTAAACAAATTAAAAAAAAAAAATTAAAAATTTTTTTTTTCTCCTTTTTTCAAATATTCAAATAATCTATATATAATAATAGCGGAGTGTCCGTCCGTCTGTCTCGCTCTGTTTGACCAACTTTCCGTTGGAATGACGAAATTTTGCAGTCTTATAGAGGACTTTATGGAGAGTCCAGGAAAAATACTCGGGTCCTGAAATTCCTATAACTTTTTGAGTTATTAATTCCTAAAGTTACGATAGGATTACATAGGAAATGTATAGAGAAATATTTATGTATTCTTTGGAATTTTTCTATTCTATGAAACAAATCCTCAAGCAGGCACTGGATTGGAATAGTAGTAATAATAATTTTCTTGTGGCCCCCGGGTTTGGCGTAGTAGGTAGCGTGCCTAGCTCCTATACCAAACGTCGCAGGTTCGGACCCAGGCAGTCCGATGATTTTATTTAAGCCATTTGGATACCAGATGGCTTAAATAGAAATGCCTCAACCCACAATAGATATATTCTCTACAACGGTTATCGTCAAAGTCTTTTATGGCCTAAGTTGCCGAAAAGACTGTATGAAAGTGTGTGTGAATGTGAGTGTGAATGAGAAAAAAGTGTGAATGTTTTTTTTTTATAAAAAAAAAAAAAAAAAATTTTCTTGTGTTCGGATCCCAGGCAGTCCGATGATTTTATTTAAAATGGCTTAAATAAGAATGCCTGGACTCCTAATATGTAATTAATCTCTATAACGGATATCGTTTAAAGTCTTAAATGGCCTAAGTTGCCGAAAAGACTGTGTGAATGTGTGTGTGAGTGTGAGTGTGAATGAGAAAAAAATGTGAATGTTTAAAAAAAAACTTCCAAAAATGGTGGTGCAATCTAAATAGATTCAGATGTTGAAAAAAAAAAAACGGTTTAAAACCGGTTTACCGGTTTTCCGCTTTGTAAAAAACCGAAAAACCGGTTTTCAAAATTTTCCGGTTTTTTCCAAACCCTAATCTACACTGTATTTATTAATAAATTTAAAATAAAAGATAAATCCTCATCTTCCTCATCTTATTTCGCACTTTTTATTTCCAAATATACAAAATTTCTTTGGGATCCAAGAAATTTTGTATTTTTGGAAATAAAAAGTGCGAAATAAGATGAGGAAGATGAGGATTTATCTTTTATTTTAAATTTATTAATAATTATTGGAAGGTGAAGAAAATAGACTTTATTCGGCCCAAAATTATTTATTACCAATGTCAACGTTTCGATCTCCATACGATTATATTAATAATTATTTTTCACCAAAAAATTTTTTTGAAGTTTTAATGTATTTATTAGGAACCGACCGAATATTCGGTTTCGGCCGAAACTAAGATTGAGGCCGAATATTCGGTTTCGGTTTCGGCTGAAAATTTTGTTTCGGTCGGACCCTAGTATTTATTGATATAAAGGTGACGTCGGAAACTAAATAACACACAAATCTGGTGTGACAGCACTGCATAGAACGTGTAATGCAAAAGGAATGTTGCTACTATCCCTCCGGGCGCTGAGAAAATGCGAAGAGGGGACGACAGGACAGAAAAAGAGCTCTTCGATTTTAGACGCCAAGCGGGCCTGCTGGCTGGCGTCACAAGCACCTGACTCACACCCCCAAGTATACCCTCTTATATATTCAAATAAATTTGTATTAAACCCTGAAATCTTTACCTTACCCATAACTTTGCCCATTATAAATGTAAGAGAGAGTTGTGTGCTATACACACCAGGTTTTTCGTGCTATTTTATTTATTTATTTTGCCCTTTCGGCTACAAGGATTTTAATGTATTAAGTATCCTATTGTTTTAATATACCGATGGCTACCGGGGGACGTTTCACACGCTGCTTCCTCAGGGCCACCCACCCGAGGCTTCGCCTCCCTTGGAATCTGAGTTAAAATTTATAACCAACAAAATATTTATTTTTTGTTACCATAGACTCCCAGGAAGAACAAGAGTACGCTTCAGACGATTTCCAGGACAAAATGAGAATATACCTGGTACATTTTAAAGAGCATCTAAAAAATAGTTGATTTATGAATTTAATCAAAATTTGAAATTTTTGACATGAATTCAAAATGTATTTTTCCCTCAAAAGATTATAAGAGAATTTTTGAGGGAAAAATACATTTTGGTTTTAAAGGGGAAAATTTTTGAATTTTTTTATATATCTATGTAAATTTGTTTTTATTGATTTGATGAAAAGATTTCTTCTTTCAACATTTCGTTTTAATTTAAATAACATTGACCAGATTTTAAGATTAAATTTTTAATTATAGAAATATTTTAAGAAATATTGAAAGAAATATATTTATTATCGAGACGCTTCTACAATTTTTAACATTCTCACTGAACAAGTCAATGAATAACACACCCATAAAGAAAATACATAATAAATGTATTGTGCCCTTTTAACAACTCCGGGACAAATACAATTTGTAAGTGTTATCTTATATTGTTTAAAAAAAAAAAAAATTTCTATCTATTCTATATTAATGTGTTATATTATGTATTTCTTGTGTAGGAAAGACTGATGATGAGGAAATAAAGTTTTCTCGAAACGTCTCATTAATTGTAACAAAATCGGAGGCTTTAATTTTGGCTGCACCTGCTTCCTTCCTTGTGCATAAATCAACAGCCACGTACTTCATTGGTTATGAATTCAAAATACTTTCTCTCTATATATTAACATACAAGGTAAGAGAAAGTAATAAAATATACACTATGAATTAGAATAGGCCTAGAAGGGTTAGATTTTATTTTTATTTTACTGAGGAAGGTTTCCCCACTTCCTTCCCCAGAAAGCGTCATCATTATCATGTTCAAGTTTGTGTGGTTAGCCCAATTACAACATGACTAACGCCGATTGCTCCACTCCTCTAATGAACGTACAGTAATAATAAATAGTTTTTTTTTTAATTTGTTTGTTTTGCCTGCTTTGCTTGCTCGCAAAACAATACGTCATTTGGGTTGTCTATCTTGTCTTGTTTAAATTCCCATTCAGAGATGGCAGATAAAAGCCATCAACGGATAAGAGATCGCGTCTCTTTGATATTTAATCCTCTAAAATATAATTAACTTGGTTTTTATTTTTTCTTATGATGTATCAAAATATAGGTCACATTTTTTTTTATTCATTCGGCCATACTATTATTTTTGTTGACAGTTTTAATCTAATGATAAGACATGAATTGTAAATAATATTAAATAAACTGTTTAAAAAACAAACTCAAGAAAAAATTAATTTAGCTTTTAAGACTTTGCTCTCTCTGATATGAAGAGGAAAGAAAAAAATTTTCTTTTAATGGCGAGATTAAATTGTCTTAAAATCAACCTTCAATTTTAAATGTAGTGTAAGTTATTGAGCGAAATGATTGGGAAACCAATTTTTTTTGGAATTGAAGCTTTTTAGATTTTAGGGACGTGCCGGGCCTTTGCCTTTCAATCTCGGAGACCTTTTCGGGGTATAGGGTATACAACAATGTAAATGTACAGTGAGCGCCACAATTAAGTCCCCACCTGTGATTATATGGTAAATAGTGAAATAATTTTAATGACCGAAAAGCTAAAATTTTTTTTTAGTTTACTTTTTCGGTCATTAAAATTATTTCACCATATATACTCAAGGCTCTAGCTCATAGGAGGGGACTTAATTGTGGCGCTCACTGTACAATAAGTGGCAAAATTTGCAAAAGAATTCCAAAAGTGAAAATAAAAGTTACTGCTGGATGTCAGAGGTATTTGACAATTAGTAAGAAATGTTATGGCTGTGGGTATTTAATCAGAAAGCCAAAAGAACTTTGCAGCCAGGAGATTAAATAAAAAAATCCTTTATTTAATTTTTACTTTCCGACATTTCGGTCGTCTGTCAGGACCTTCATCAGGGCAAATAATTGTCAACAATACACGATCCTAGGTATTTTGATGTTTACTGTAATCATATACAATTTCTTATATGTATATAAATTATCATTTACTTGCTTGGGGTCTTAGATTCAATGTTAAAAATTATAAGTATTATACATTATACAGTATAATAGGCAAGCAAATAAATGATAATTTATATACATATAAAACTAAAATAAGAAATTGTATATGGTTACAGTAAACATCAAAATACCTAGGATAGTGTATTGTTGACAATTATTTGCCCTGATGAAGGTCGTGACAGACGACCGAAACGTCGGAAAGTAAAAAATTAAATAAAAGATTTTTTTATTTAATCTCCTGGCTGCAAAGTTCCCTTCTGTTTCTTGGGTAAGAAAACACTTTTTCTTTTTCCCGACTGTGAGCGCGCATCAAGACAGTTTCGACCCACCCAACAGTCATCATCAGGCCTATATCAAACAAAAACAATTTCATTCCTCCATGAATAGTTTTACCGTAGAAGATATATAAGTTATTACAGTACATGTCCTAAATATTTCACATGCATATATAAATATACAGTATGAGAAAAAAAAGTCTATCAAACATGGTTACAAACATACATTCTAAAAGTAAATTCTACTTTTATAAAAGGATAGATATCTGTATATTAAAAGTAGAATTTACTTTTAGAATGTATGTTTGTAACCATGTATGATTGACTTTTTTTCTCATATATTTATATATGTATATGTTATATTTTTTTCTGTATATATTTTTATTTTATTTTGTTTTATTTTGCTTTCAACAACGTGATTTTTTTGTATTGTTGCTTCCCAAATGGAAGCAGTCTGTTTGGGAATTGTGAATAAATAAATATGTGAAATATTTATGGCATGTACTGTAAAAACATGTCTTCTACTGTAAAATTATTCATGGAGGAATTAAATTGTTTTTTTAATAGGAGAATTAAATACAAGTATGATACACAAGGTTTTTTGATTCAATGATTTATTTATTTATGTTTGAGCTTCCCGCGCCTAAATTAGTTAGGGGAAGTTAAAGAGACCGCCACGGTCGTCAGTGTCGAGGCAAATGTCTCATCTCTTTACCTTGACACTGCCTTGCCCCCGGACCCTCAGCCGTCTGGCTATGAAACGTTCTTTCCTGTTTGGTCACAGACCATCTACTCTATCAGACTTGTCAACGCTATAGAAATTCGAGATACACGATTTTTAGCGAACCTGACGGAGCTGATTCGAACTAAAAAGCAAAAAAGTGGGGGTAGTAGGGATTTAAATATTTGTTTGGAATTATATAAAGTATATTCATATAGAACCTTGATTCATATTTTTTTTTTTTTTTTTTTTTTTTTTTTTTTTAATTTTCGGATTGTTAGGGCAAAAACTTAAAGCTATATAATACAATTATAGAAAATTAGGATATAATGGGATAGGCATATATATATATATATATATATATATATATATATATATATATATATATATATATATTTTTAAAATGAAATAAAATAAAACAAATATTTTTGCATGTAAAAAATATACGTATATTAACAAAGTTTACAAAGTTTACGACTGTTGGTGAAAAAATTGATTCAATATTTGAAATTTTTTTTTGGAGGATTTGGCGTGTTTCTTGTCTTCAAGCTGGTTTATCTGCAATAAAGAATTGAAATTACTATTAAATTACATATATTATATATATATAAGGTGATCTTATGCCAATTTCTATTTATAATATATTTGCATGTATAGTAATTTATTATTTAATTTAGTTGGAATACTAAGTTAACTATAAAAAGGTTAAACGAAATTGAGTCGCAAGATTGTCAAATTTTATTAGGCTAAATAAAACATGTTAATCAATTACAGCAGAAATTAAAAATACGAAGCTATGCTTCTCTATTTAAAAATTGGTAAATGATACAAACTATATCGAATTTTGTTGCTCTAAAACCATTAAATTTCTAATCTTTAATTAAAATATTTTATTTAAAATCAAGTTATAAAATTGCAATACCTTGATTTCAAAATAAAGTAATGATTTATTTAATTATTATAAACAAATTCTATTTCTTAAGTCATGCTAAATGAAGTTTAAACAACCATGTCAAAGAGGTTAGTCTTGGCTCTTAATAAACGAGCTAATGCACATTCTCTCATGCAAATATAGTTTTTAATACATTTAGTTTTTTGCAAACAATATAATAATATTTGAATAATAATTAAGATGAACTTACCATTCTCGTAACTTATCACAAATAGTTATCACAATAAATAAAATATTGCAAACGATGTTTGGAACACTTGTCAAAAATACACTTGCAACGGTTTCTAAACCATGTGACAAGTTTGAATTTTAATCTCCACCCCTTTCACTGACGTCACAGACCAAACATGCGACAGTAACGCCAAAATACGGGGCTGATTTGAAACACAAACTGTGTATCACGAAAAACCGCTTCGTGTCACCCCCTGCTGTTTGGTCTTCAAGGGAACAACATGTTTTAGATGGGCCACTTTTGAGTGGCCATGTGTTTTTTTTGTTTACTTTTGGAATCGAGTTAAGGCGATTCCACCAGCTTTGTTTTTATTCCTTTTGAGGAATCACCGAATAATAATTACTGGTATGTTTTATATTGCTTTCTTTTATTTTATTCTTTTGGAATTTTTATTAATTGATTTTTGATCAATTCCGTTGCTTTTAGAAATTATCCATTTTCCGTTATCTGAGATAATTATTAGTAGACCCCCCAAGATGGTGAGCCTTTGGAGGCGATCGCGGTTTGATTTGGACCCATAGAAGGATCGGCAAGCCGCACACCATCTCAAGATCTTTAGAGATTTTATTTTATCCAGTTAGTTTTTCTGGAGAATTATCAGTGTACCACGTGAATGGTGGAGTTTTTGGAAACGCGCGGCGCTGTTTTGGATCCATTGGGATCGACAACACTGCCCACCATCCCAAGACACTGAAATTAGTTTTGGAAATTTATTTAGATAAATTTAAGTGTATTTTAAGTAGTATTTTTATTGTATCTTTTTTTTTTTGTATTTTAGGTTGCATTTAGGCAACCAGGTTTTACTATTTTGTTCTTGTTATTTAGTTTTATTAAATATTGTTGTTAAAAAGAAAAATCTATCATCATTTATTCCCACTTAAGGTAATTTAATTAAATTATCCCGATCCTTGCTTTCTAAGGACCTTCTTTTGTTTTTAGGGCATTTTGGCCCGGATCTAGGATTGCCAATAGGCGATTTTAGACCACAAAATTATTCAATTTAACATTAACACTTTATTAACACTACCCCCACCCCTTCCTTCAGACACTGAAGATGACGCCGTGCGTCGAAATATTTTGGTTGAATGAAATGATTTGCGTAATCTGAAGAAGTTCACAGACTGAGTGATCGAAATGTTGAATTTAATACAAATAAACCACCTTTATTTATTTATTAATCAATATTTAAATTAAAAATATTGATCTGCATTTGTAATGGATTTTTTTTTTCTTTACATAAAATAAAGAAAATTAAATAATTTTTTTTTATTCAGGATCGATATTACTATGACCTAAATTTGTATTTGCTTAGAAATGTTTCTAAGAATTGGAGAAAAGCCCAAAGCATGAATGGCCCTCAAGGGCGGTCCAGGGCAGCATCCTAGCAGCTGGAAACCCATCCATTGGCAAATGCAACTGAGCCATGGTCATGTCATGGAAATTTCATTAACGAGAAAAGATGCTGCAAGAGAGATGCCATTTCATGATAGAAATAAATAAAGATTGCCAACAAACTACAATGACAGCTGGTTTGAAAATTTGATGACGCGGCACGGGCAGGCGAGTTTCAGCTTATTGATTGATCAAAGGACGGACAATCAGCGTCGATTAGAGCTGGCTGGGGGGGGAAGGGGGGCGAATTTATTTTTCTGAAACTATCGATATACAAGTTGCCAAAATTTTTGAAAAATTTAATTCTAAAATCTTTAGCTTATTTCATGAGTTTGCACTGATTTTCAAAAAAAAAAAAAAAAAAAAAATTTCCTTCTCTGAGACATTTATTATTCTATTATATAAAATTGCATTTTCCTTCATATTTAAATGTCCTCCTCTCTCGAATAATTAAGATGAGAGGAAAACCCTGAGGAAATATTTTATTCCCTCGATCCCTTGACAATTGTAACAATTTCCGTATTAAGAGGAATCTATAGAGCAGTGGTTCCCAACCTTTTGAAGCCCACGGCACCCTTGGGACTAACATTAGGCACTATTAAGCACCAGCGGCACCCTTACTTGAGTAAAAACAATCTGGTGTGACTACTGGTAGCACAGCACACAACTTTCTCTTACCTTCGGTAAACGAAAGTTGTGTTCTGTGCTTGTCTCACCAGATTTTTTGTGTCGAGATTTATTAAGTTTCCGACACTACTGTACATTTGAATTTGAAAAATTTATAAACTATTTGAGGTTATGGATATGGAGAAAATATACACCAGCGGTTGCTTTCCACAATTAAAATAATTTATTTTGCAAATATTTCTGATTGCCTACGCAATCCATCTTCAGTGCATCAAATGTGAAGCGTGTGTTAATGATAAAATTTTTTTGTATGAAAAGCCATTCAACAATCAGGGGATTTTTTCATGTGCAGGCCACTGAGGGAAAAATTATACATGTAAGTTGGTTAAAATCCCTTTTTTTTTTGCAAAAAAAAAAAAAAAAAAAAAACAGTTTTTTCCAGTGACCGGTTTGGCGCAAGCAAGTTTTACTACTTTTTTTTTTGCAAAAAAGGGATTTTAACCAGCTGTATAAAATACTTACATGATAGTTTTTCCCTCAGTGGCCTGCACATGAAAAAATCCACCCTGATAAACTTTGTTTATTAATAAATTTTTTTTTTAATTTATTCCAATAACTTGCGGCACCCCTAAGGCAATCGCGCGGCACCCTTGGGTGCCGGGGCACACCAGTTGGGAACCACTGCTATAGAGGTTTTTTTTTGATTATTTCACAAAATTGACAAGTGGTATTAGACCGAGTGAAAAAGTTTGTTTCATTCTCCAAACATTTATTAGAATTTTAATGAATTAATAAAAAATTCTAGTTCTGTAAAGTGCCTGATGTGCTCGGGAGTGGAGCCCTGAACTTAGGCAACCGAAATGCTTAGGCGTCGGTAGTGTTGTCTTTGATTGAGTAACAGGGAACACTTCTCAGACCTGAATCATGCATTTTGTTGATACTTACGTGATTTGAAGACATTGAAAATCCAGCGTAAACTTGCTGCTAAGGAGCAGTGAGTGTAAACATGTCTTATGTCAATTTAAGCCTTTGAATGCTTTGTTTGTATTTAGTTGATTAAAATGGTTAAAATCAATCCTTTAAATGTTGTGAAGCCTATGTTTGATGATATTTCATCTAAATTCAATGCTTCTTCATCTGTCAATGCACAAGAAATCGAACTTATTGACCAGCTTATAGATATATATTAATTAACATATATTTTTTTACAGCATTCTCTCAATAATATGCGCTAATTTTGTCAAGTTTTTCTTCTGTTTTCAATTTTTTTCATTTTTACAGACATTATTAGAACATATACAGATTCAATTGAATATTTCATTGAATCTGATCAAAATGAACGCACACCAGAGCAGGAAAGTATCTCATTTGAATATGATAGTGAAGAGAGTGAACAGGGGCACCGGAACGAATTTGAATCAGGGGGGGGGCAAAAAATTTTTTTTTAGAAAATTAAAATTATTTAATATGTTCAAATAATATAAAACAAAAACAAATCTACTATAAAACTTTAAAAATTTTAAATAAAATCACAATTTTAATAAAATTAAAATTTTAAAAAATTTCTAGTGATTTTATCAAAAATTTTTGGAAAAAATTTGGAAAAAAATGAATTTCTTACTCTTTTAATTTTGTTTTTTAATTTAATTTAGAAGATTTTATTTTTCAAAAGTAAAAATATATCATTTTTAAAAATAAATGAAATAAAAGAAGAAATTTTGCCCCCCCTCTGCCCCCCCCTATAGGATGCCAGGGGGGGGGGCAATGTACCCTTGCCCCCCCCCCCCCCCCCGAGGTCCGGCGCCTATGAGAGTGAAGAATGTTCTACTGAGTCTTCACAATTTTGTTCGATTTCTTGTGCATTGTCAGATGAAGAAGCATTGAATTTAGATGAAATATCATCAAACATAGGCTTCACAACATTTAAAGGATTGATTTTAACCATTTTAATAAACTAAAATACAAACAAAGCATTCAAAGGCTTAAATTGACATAAAACATGTTTACACTCACTGCGCTATTAGCAGCAAGTTTGACGCGGGATTTTCAATGTCTTCAAATCACGTAAGTATCAACGAAATCCATGATTCAGGTCTGAGAAGTGTTCCTTGTAAGTTCAAGGCTCTACTCTCGAGCACTTGTGGCGCCGACTGTACATTGCAAAAGAAACCTATTAAAAAATAATTTCAAAGTTTATATTACTCGTTAGTATTACGACGATAAACTAAAATTAAATCTCAATAAATTTTTTGACAATTAGGCTTATACGTAAAAAGAAGTGAGACGATCGATTTTGTTTAATGGAACCGAACTTAGGCAACCCAATTATTTTAATTGCTCGGCAATAGCAAAAATAATTTGCGTCATTTCGCTTCTTTAGAACAAGGCATAAATAGTGAAGATTGAAAAGTCTTGCGTTGCAGGGCTCTTCACTCATACGCACACGTATTTGTATGCCCGGTGGCAATGGCATCCATCCCGAGAAGGAGGATTGAATAAACAAGTGAGTTTGCGATGAAACAATCCCAGCTCGAAATGATTAAACGACAAAACACGTATAGAAAGTAAGAGGGGGGGGGGAGATTTTCCCAGGACTAAAAGATCGGGTCGCCGGTACTCAAATTCCCTATTGGAGCTGATCTTTGAAAAAATACATTTTATTAAAAGAGAGCATCTGGGAATTTTTGGGATTTGACGAATGACAGTACGTAAAAATTATTCACAATTTCAATCATGGTATGAGGGAGAGCACAATCAGAGTTCAGAACATGCTATCTCTATTTTAGATAAGTTTTGACTCCCATATCACTAATATAAATCTTGCTTTTTTTCAGGTGTGATATGTCCAATTGACGAATGATGGCAGGCAATAAAAAATATATCCTATCCTCTGGCAAAAGAAATGCAAGCGAGATAAAAAAAAAAAAAATAAAAATAAAAATGCATTCCTATGTCAACTGAGAATGTCATAAAAGAGAATCAAAAGGTGTCAACACAAATAATAAACAATGGGTCGTTTTGATAACTTACCTACCCCAACATTAAAATAGCCTCCCTATGGGGAAATACATAGTGTTTGTCCTTCAGCATTAAAATATCTAGTAGGTAAGTTATCAAAATGACCCATAGAGAGTAAAATGTGCTTCGAGCAATTTTGAGAAAATTTTAGAAAATCTAAAAAAAAAAAATTGAATTTTTATCAAAATAGTTGAGAGAAAATAAAAAAAATAAAAAACTTAAGTGTATCAGTAAAGAACTACAGTAGTATTCTTTGGCATTTAAGAGCTTCGTGTTACGTACCAGATGGATACCTAACCTCAATTTTCAACTTAGTACTCTTTGTTTTTGAGATACTTTGTTCACATGCAGACAGACAATTTTTCGGGACCCATTTTTTTAAGCTCAGGGATCCTCTAAACTTGTAAAACCTCGACGTCGAATTTTAGACCCGATGGCAATATTGTCTCTCTATCAAAGGCGGATACAGGGGAGTGGTAAAGACTATAGGGTAATTACCCCCCCTCTGAGATTTGAAAAAAAAAATACTTTTTTCGAAAAAAAAAATTATTTTTAATATAAAATTTTAAAAATTATGAATGAATTAAATTACCGAAATTAAGAAAAAATTGTGTGCTGTGCGACCAGTCACACCATATTACCCCCCCCCCAGAAACACCTCTGGATCCGCTCTTGCTCTCTATATACCTATACCGGGTGGGCCAATAGTGCGTGGACGGAAGATTGTGGGCTTAATAACGGACATTTTTAAAATTTGTTGATCGCACATAATGTGGGGCCTTTAGGGCTACAAATTAAAAATATTTTCGTTCCAATTGCACCTCATATACAGGGTGGTCCATATCAAAGTTATGTTTTTTTTCAATGGAACGCCCTGTATATTATTGCATATTTGGATTCTTCGGCCAATTTTAGTATGAGTTTATGTCATGCAATGTATTCTAAAACAAACCGTTTAGCCGCAAATCGGGCTTTAGTGAAAAAACTGCTGTCTGAAAAAAATTGAATATCGAGTGAACCATAAAACGTAGGGGACTGTTCTTTTGTGAGGTTACTAACCATGAAATGTACTAATGTAGGCCAGATGGGTAACCAGGAATTCTTCTTGTTTTGGGAGATATGGCTATCCGAATTTGGAAAATTTCAATCATGGATAACTTGATTATTTCAAATGGAACATGCTACTTTTTTTATGCCATGTAACGTGAAATTTAATTATCTTTCAGATGATATAAGGTTGTCTATATCTATCTTTGGTAGTTTTCTTTTTATTCCAAAATATCTGATAACGAAAAAAAAAAATATTTATCATAGACAAAATAATTGAAACAAAAAATCCAAACGCAAAACTAATTGTAATAAATGGACAAATTATGCTAAATATTCGAAAATGTCTTTAAATTTCCCTTAAAATCATTTATTTGAACTTCTCAAAGAAGTCCCGCTTGCTCAAATTCGGGTTATGATTTGTCAACAAGATGGCGCACCTCCTAACCTGAACATAACCCTAATTTCTTTTTCGAGAAGTTCTAATAAATGATTTTAAGAGAAATTTAAAGACATTTTCGAATATTTAGCATAATTTGTCCATTTATTACAATTAGTTTTGCGTTTGGATTTTTTTTCAATTATTTTGTTTATGATAAATATTTTTTTTTTCGTTATCAGATATTTTGGAATAAAAAGAAAACTACCAAAGATAGATATAGACAACCTTATATCATCTGAAAGATAATTAAATTTCACGTTACATGGCATAAAAAAAAGTAGCATGTTCCATTTGAAATAATCAAGTTATCCATGATTGAAATTTTCCAAATTCGGATAGCCATATCTCCCAAAACAAGAAGAATTCCTGGTTACCCATCTGGCCTACATTAGTACATTTCATGCTTAGTAACCTCACAAAAGAACAGTCCCCTAGTTTTATGGTTCACTCGATATTCAATTTTTTCAGACAGCAGTTTTTTCACACAAGCCCGATTTGCGGCTAAACGGTTTGTTTTAGAATACATTGCATGACATAAACTCATACTAAAATTGGCCGTAGAATCCAAATATGCAATAATATACAGGGCGTTCCATTGAAAAAACATAACTTTGATATGGACCACCCGTATATGAGGTGAAATTGGAACGAAAATATTTTTAATTTGTAGCCCTAAAGGCCCCACATTATGTGCGATCAACAAATTTTAAAAATGTCCGTTATTAAGCCCACAATCTTCCGTCCACGCACCATTGGCCCACCCGGTATAGGTAAGAGAAATTAAAAATGCAGAGGAGGCACCTAGTATAGAATGAATTCGTCAAATTTCGTCGACGTTTTAGGAATGCATCATTCCCATCCTCAGAACGATTAACATTTCATTATCCTGAAGATAAGAATGAGGCTTTCCCGAAACGTCGACGCTTCAATTCCCTATTTCTCTGCCATAGTTTCAAAATTCGGTCGAGCACCCACCATATGGATTGATAGATTCCAACGAATCAGTTAATTATAAAAACACGACTTGCTTTTTCTGTTACATCTCACATCCCTTAGTGGATTTGCCTAATTAATTAATCGCGAAAAATAATCAATATTTCTTTTTTTGTGTGATGACGCATCCGTCCCCTGAGTGAGTTAACAGCTGACTGTCAAAAAGAGCAGCTGTCAAGCCAGACTTTCTCTTAATGGTCGGTCATCTGTCAGCTGAGTTCATCCACCCATAAAGAAGAATTAATACATGTGCTGTACATATTACATGAGAGAGAGAGAGAGAGGTGTGTGCTGGATTGCAATTGAATAGGGCGGAGGCGAATTGGCTGCCATGTCCAACGACACGACACAAAGGAGTGTGAGCCCAAGGTCGACGACGCATTCCGTGGGAGCAAATCTCCCTCTCACAAATACGATAGTTTTTATTTCAATCATTATCTAGCCTATAATCAAATAAAAAATAATCTAATCAAAGAGGAGATTATTAATTATAGATGTTTATTTAGGTTTATTTTCTCTGCCTTCTATGCTAATAGAATAGAGCAAATAAATTAAAAACTATTAAAAGGAGATCATTCTAAATGACCTTTTTGGGGGATCCAGGTCACTCAGGAATGAATAAATAAATATTAAGGGCTCTAAGAAGCTTAGCTATTTTAAAAGCGATGAGTTCAATCAGAGAACAAAGTCAAGGGGGTAATCAAATAGATATATTTTTTTTTATTAGAGGCAACGCAACAATGAGTGTCAAAGTCCACATCTTCTGTAGAAATATGAAAAAATTCGAATTCAAACAAGAGAAATAGATTCCATAGAAAACTCAGAGACTCATTTATTTAGATCAGCATGTTAATATTCATCGATTTGGACTTAATTTTCATTGAGAGTAGGTTGAATTTATTTTGCTAGTGCTAGAGGATCAAGTGACCGGTAATTTGGTACAGTACAAAGGAGACTGGAGTGCCAAGGGTCAATTGATTCTCTAGCAAAAAAATCTGGTGTGACTGGTCGCACAGCACCAAAGGTAAGGGAAAGTTGTGTTCTGTGCTACCAGATTTTTTTTGACGACATATATTTAGTTTCCGCCGATATATAATTAGAATTCAAGGTGTAAAATTTATAAACATGGAAAATATTTATATTTTGTAACTCTGGCATCTATCTTTCTTAAGAAGTAAGGGAGTAAAGTGTGCTTCAAGAGATTTCAAGGGCAAAATAAGAATGTATATTTTAAAAAGCATCTAAAAAATAATTGATTTGTGCATTTTAATCAAAATCGTTTAAGCGAATTTTGAGAAAATCAGAAAAAAAAACTGAACAAGCATATGTAAAATACTTGTACTTTTTGGGCGATTTTATTCAAAAGCTTCATGTTACGTCCCAGGGGAGTCCCTATTTTAAATATAAAATCCCAACCTCCTAGCTCTTTTCATTCTTGAGATAATTTGTTTACAGTCAGACCACTCAGAGGATCTCAAAACTTCATCAATTGGAGAAAGGAATTGCTGTCTCAAATATTTGTAAATGCTAATGGACTTAGATTTTCTGCTTTCTGAGTGTCATGCAAATCACCGAATTGTATTTGTATTGTAAGAGTTTGCCAGAGACAGAGAGAGTGAGTGAGATTTATTGAAATTGATCATAAGTTAAAGCAGTCGTTTCCAAACTTGTGTTTCCACCAGAGAAATTTTTGTTTTAATTGAGTGTCACAAGATAATTCAATCAATTTTTCTATCTCAATGCTTGTCAATCCAAAATCTTCATTAAATTAATTCTGTATACACGTAAATTTTGTATTTTTTTTTTTGACGTGACAACGTCTTACAAATCATGTGTCTATAGTGGCATGTTAGAGGGGCTTGCACGAAAAAGTTTATTGGCTTGAATAACTCCTCTGTCTTAAGAGGTATAATTATGACAAATATACGGTTAGAAAGAATGAGTTTTCAGCTAAAGATTTCACCATTTATTTTTTTCCTATCATTTTATTTTACCGCGCTGCGGTAAATTAAAATTTGAAAGTTTAAACCCCTGTAGATTCTGAACGGCTAATCAGATCAGACTAAATGAGATGTCATTTGGTGCAGAAAGAAAACCTCTAATAGAATAAATAAAAAAATCCCGAGTAATTAACTCCAAAATTGGTTTTTTTCTCGAAAAACCTCATTTTTTAGGCAAAAAAATATCGAAAAATAGCCCTAATTGTGCAACGCATAGCGACTTGACCATAAGAGCTACATTAAAGCTAAATATAGTTTTAGAAAGAGTGGTTCAATACCCCCAGGGCTTTTTTTCTTTTTTTTGATATGAAGTCATTTTACCGCATGAGAGCACTCGGCGGGATTTCGTTTTTCGAAATTTTAAACCCCTGTAGATTCCGAACGGCTAATCAGATCAGACTAAATGAGATGTCATTTAGTGCAGAAAGATAACCTCTAAGGGCCGGTTGCTTCATCCTGGGTGAGCTTGTTAGCCCCGACTTTTTTTGTAGTGCAGAAACCCACTTCAGTTTTATTTTTATAGTAAAATATACGATATTTCATCATTTTATTGCTAAAAGAAGTATTCTAGAAGTACATATATTTGTTATTTTACCTTATATTCTATTTATTTTATCAATAAAATGATGAAATGTTGTATATTTTATAAAATATGTTATAGGCTAGGGCCCGCTTGCATCAGATCTCGTCACCATATTTAGCCCTGAGTTAACCTCACTTTTGAGTAATTTCATATAGATATATGGGGAATTGGAGCCAAGGTCCGGGCTAAAGTTAGCCCAGGCCCAAAGGCGGGGCTAAGATTTAGCCCTGGGATGACACGTACGAACATGTATTATGAACCTAACTTCACCAATATAAATGTAAAAATAATATAAATGCAATATGGAATCTACCGTTTTTTTGTTATTATTCATTTTATGTCAATCAGGATATAACTCGTATATCCAGGATATATTGCAAGGTGTTGAATATTCTCCTAACTTCATCTAAGGCATTGCACATGTCTTGTTAATAAAACTATTTGTTTTCAAATTGAATGCAAATTGATATAATATTGATATTAAATATTTATATAAATATTTTCAGTTGATATTACTTCTTGTCAGGTGAAAATAAAAGATATATTTCTTTTTGAAATTATCTTTATTTGAGCCACACAGCTGGCAATTTGTCAAAATAGTTGTGAAGATTGGAACAATTGACTAATTGTTATGTGAACACTAATAAATCTTGTTTATTTTTTTGAAAATTTTCAAATTTTAGCAAAAAAAAATTAAATTCTTATATTTAAATGTATATTAATAATATTTATTTAAATTTATGGGTGATAATATCAATTTTTATTTTTAATAATTTTTATAAGATGCCTTAATGGAGTTGCAAACTTCACAAACAGAACATGATTTGTTCCCCCGGAAGAGGGTTTCTGCATTACAAAAAAAGCCATTTAGCCCGGGGCTAACAAACTCACCCAGGATGAAGCAACCGGCCCTAATAGAATAAATAAAAAAATCCCGAGTAAGTAACTCCAAAATTGGTTTTTTTTCTCGAAAAACCTCATTTTTAAGCATATGTCGCCCTTAATGGATAAAAAGTTTGGCCACACCTGTCATATATTGTTTCAATGAAAATGTTTGAACATGTTTATTTATGAAAACAAACTACTAGTAAAAAAAAAAATAAAAACAATACTTTCTCTCTTTATATTTCAATATAGGTAAGAAAAAAATTTTTTTGAATCGACATTAAAATAGGTGGATAGCACAGTACACAACTTTCGATTACCGAAGGTAAGAGAAAGTTGTGTGCTGTGCGCCAGTCACACCAGATTTTTTTATTTTGGACACCCTCAATGCAATTTTTACCATCCCTAAATGCAAAAAACTTATATTTACGATATTCTATATAGTTCTTTAACTTTCCAAAAATTCGTAAAACCTGTTAGGGGAGACCGGGGCAGGTTGGCCCACTAATTTTTATTTCTTTTATAAAATTTTTTATTTAATCATTTTCGTTTATGTTTTCATTTTAAAATGTTGGTGTAACCTTAAGCTACCAAATGGTCATCGTAAAAGTCTCCTAAATTGATGTTAAAATTAAAAAAAATAATTATTTCTAAAATATTTCGAGTGGGCCAACCTGCCCCGTGGTCGGGGCAGGTTGGCCCGGACCTCGGGGCAGATTGGCCCGGAAGGCATTTGTTATTTTTATATGAATAAAAATGCAAGAAAATAATTTAAAACAACCTAATTTTAACATACACAGTTTATTTTAAATTATAATTGGTTATTGCAAAAGTTTCAGTAATAAGTGAGTACTAAATCAAAAAAAGTATATCGTGACTTCAAGAACTTTTCCTTTTTCAGTTTTTCTTTTGTATTTACGAATCACTGTTATAACCGTGGTCCAGAGGTTGGAGATGAGAGTCAGAATGCTATGAAGAGCATATGCTGCAATATTGCAGACACCTTACTTGGGCTTGGCAAGTTGGCAAAAAGAGTATCCCAACAAGGGTCCCAACTTTTCTCTCCCAACGCTCAATTTGTGCTCTTTTGAAAAATCTCTTAGCCCTCGGGGCTTCGTGTAGAGGTTATCGTGCTAACCATTTGGATACCAAATGGCTTAAATAAGAATGCCTGGACCCCCAAAATATATAATTATTAATACAACGGTTATCGTAAAAGTCTTATATGGCCGGAGTTACCGAAAAGACTGTGTGAATGGGAAAAAAGTGTGAATGTTTAAAAAAAAAAAAAAAAAAAGCGGAAACACTTCATATCTTCCCGAACCACAGATATTCAAAGAACTAGAACGTTTTAGAAAACAATAAGAACATATTCATATATCTGATAACAATTTCCCAAAAAACAAACACACGTGCTCATTTATGATGCAAAATTTCCTCCAATAAACTCTCAATGACGGCCAGTATAACATCGATATTTATAATAATTTTTATTTTGTTACTTTTACATCATTCATTGCCACTAAAATTGAAAAGATAAAACAGGATTTAACGATTTCATACATACAATGGCAAAAAATCGAGTGGGCCAACCTGCCCCGTCATTTTTGGGCCAACCTGCCCCATCGTCATATTTGAAACAATTTTTATCCCGCACAAATCCCGTTGATGTTTTTTAATTAATATGCCATGGAGAAATAATCCTTATACTCTAACCTTTAAACAAAGTGCTCACTTTTTTATCCTCGAATTAACCAAAAAGTAGATACAACAATTTTATTCAACTAATGAAAATTTACTCCAAGGTGCAAAAAACGAATAAATGATCCTAGCTCATGCGAATTTACTCCGATCGCTATAGTTGTTTTGGCGGAAGGTGTGTGGCAGTGCTATTAACCTTCATTCTGATCCGTATCACAATCGTCCAATTATTCTGCGAAATATCGCGACTGGGCCGACCTGCCCCGTGGGCCAACCTGCCCCGGTCTCCCCTAATAATTAACGAAATTATAAAAGAAAAAAAAAAAAACTGAAAAGATTCGATTTTTCTAAACTTTTAGCCTTTTGCGGCACGTCTAAATGACCTCCTATTGGGCTGAAGCTTAACATTTTACTTTCTCTTATTTATGTATTAAAACTAACTGCATATTTTTAAGGGGTGTCGTTAAAAATTTTTTTTTAACACTCACACTTGTTTCTCATTCACACTCACACTCAAACACACATTGACACAGTCTTTTCGGCAACTTAGGCCATTTAAGACTTTTACGATATCTCTTATATATGATAATATCTATTGGGGGCACAGGCATTTCTAAAAAAAAAAAAAAAAAAAATATTGAAAATTCAAAATTAGAGAACATTTTCTATTAAAATTTATTTTTCTCTATATTCTATCTACATAACTGAATTCAGTATATAAAATGTACTAGATTCACTAGTCAAATTTCTTGTGAAGAAAATCTATCAATCAGTGTTATCGAATTTATTCATTTATTTTTGTAAATTCTATATGAATAATCCTAAATCATTTCACTCGTGATGTTATCCAGATATTTTGGTCTTCGTTAAAGGCGCCAAACGACCTTTTATTTATTCTCTATTTTCTATGTCTAATCAACATCTCATCGTGGTATTATTTTATCTTAAATAGTGTTAAAAATACACACTTTGCATAATTTAAACTAACAACTCCAATTGAAATAAACCAAAATATCATTCGGATATGGAAACTATAGACGCTGTTTTTTATATAATTCTTAAAGATCTAATTTTGTATTTATGAATAAATTCCGTATAATAAGTTGATTACAATAATAAAAAAAAATTATTTAATAAAATTCTTCAAATATGATTTATTGATAAATAATTTAAATATGAATGGAATTTATTCATTAAAAATAAATTCCTTAGCCTTGGAATTCATTTCCATATTATAAAAAGTTTGAGAGAGAGAAAAAAAAGCAGGCCAATTGAATATTGAATAACAATCTATAAAAGACGAATGTTTAATTTATCACGATTCATAATAATCCCATTGCTGCTGTCTAGAGCTAGCGAACACCTTTTCGAATCACAAGATATGAAATATAATAATACAAGAAAGAATTTGAACTGTAAATAGAAGGTTTTGATCCTGATATTCTTTAAAAAAAAACCCGGCTGCTGTTTTGAGCAATTTTTTTTTTTTTTTTTTTTTTTGGGAGGGGGAAGAAGTTAATTTTGCATTTAGTTTGGTCAGCAAAGTGCCTCTTCCCTCTAGGTCACTTTTGTAACATTGAATGGCCCCTCAGCTAGTTTAAAAGCCCCGATCTCTAAACGCATTTCTATTTGGGGCAAAGTTGTAAACTAATTTTAATGAAATAAATTTATTACTTTCTCTTACCTATGTATATATGTAATATATATATAGAGAGAAAGTATTGGATTCATGTCAAAAATTCGATGTCGAGATTTTGATGGATCTTCACGTTTTGAGGTCCCCTGAATCCAAAAAGTGGTTTTCGCGACATGGTCTGTCTGTGGGTGGGTGGGTGTGTGTGTGTGTGTGGGTGGGTGTGTGTGTGTGGGTGGGTGTGTGTGTGTGTGTTCAATTTTAAGCATGAAGGAATTGAGCTAGGAGGTTGAAATTTTATATTTAAGTTAAACACCCCCGGGACCGGAAAAAATAAGCTTTTAATCAAAATCGGCCAAAGAGTACTAGTACTTTACTGATGTACTTTTTTCAGTTTTTTTCGATTTTCTCAAAATTCGCTCTAACGATTTTGATTAAAATTCAAAAATCAATTATTTTTTAGATGCTCTTTCAAATGTATATTCTCGTTTTGCCCTCAAAATTGTTTGAAGCACACTTTACTCTTGTGTTTCATAGGAAAGATAGGAGAAATGGTTGCCATGGTAACAAAATATAAATATTTTCCCATACTTATAAATTTTACATCTGAATTCAAATATTCCTTAGCCCCCGGGTTTGGCGTAGTAGGTAGCGTGCCCACCTCCTATACCAAACGTCGCGGGTTCGGACCCAGGCAGTCCGATGATTTTATTTAAGCCATTTGGATACCAGATGGCTTAAATAGAAATGCCTGAACCTCCAATAAGATATATTCAATACAACGGTTATTGTTAAAGTCTTAAATGGCCTGAGTTGCCGAAAAGACTGTATGAATGTGTGTGTGAATGAGAAAAAGTGTGAATGTTTTTTATTAAAAAAAAAAAAAAAAAAAAAAAATATTCCTTACTGCCGGGAACTAAATCTATGTCGACACAAAAAATCTGGTGTGACAAGCACAGTACACAACTTTCGATTACCGAAGGTAAGAGAAAGTTGTGTGCTGTGCTGTTTCTCAAAAATTCGCTCTAACGATTTTGATTAAAATTCAAAAATCAATTATTTTTTAGATGCTCTTTCAAATGTATATTCTCGTTTTGCCCTCAAAATTGTTTGAAGCACACTTTACTCTTGTGTTTCATAGGAAAGATAGGAGAAATGGTTGCCATGGTAACAAAATATAAATATTTTCCCATACTTATAAATTTTACATCTGAATTCAAATATTCCTTACTGCCGGGAACTAAATCTATGTCGACACAAAAAATCTGGTGTGACAAGCACAGTACACAACTTTCGATTACCGAAGGTAAGAGAAAGTTGTGTGCTGTGCGCCAGTCACACCAGATTTTTTTATAATCAAGACAATGAATTATCAAAAATACTAACGAAAACTAATTTATGTTATGAAGCTAAATAAGTATTGAGAAAAGAAGGTTTAAAGCTGGATAAAGGTTATTAACAAGGGCGGATAAAGGGGGGGGTAAAGAGGGTAATTACCCCCCCCCGAGATTTGAAAAAAAATACCTTTTTTCACAAAAAAATTCATTTTTAATGTAAAATTTTAAAAATTAATACTTAAAAATTTGATTTGTATTTATATTCTGGCAAACAAGTACAGAATGCGCCTTTGAATAACCAAAATTAAGAAAAAAATGTGTGCTGTGCGACGAGTCACACCTGATTACCCCCCTCGAGAAACACCTCTGGATCCGCCCTTGGTTATTAATGAGAAACAGGATGAAGAAAGAAGAGCAGCTAGTATTTGTTTCATTTATTTAAGGCCCATTAGGCTAACGTTTCGGTCTCGGTCGAGTCAGAGCTTATGGGCTGTCAATATGAGACAAATTTTACAAACTCAATTATATAATTCATAACCAATAAGTTATAATTAAAGTACCACAGGTTTAAACAATTGAGTCTATTATTGGAAGTAGTCCGTCTAATCGACTACAGGTAATTGTAGTATGAAAGTATGAAGGTTAGAAATAAAAGACATAAATCGTGGTTTATTTTAGCAAATAATAATGCAAAAATCTGGTGTGACTTACGAATTTGAAAAATCTGAAATAATACATGAGTAAAGTGAGCTTCAAACGATTTTCAAAAAAATTTTACTGATGTGCTTATTAAAGAGCATCTAAAAAATAATTGATTTATGAATTTTAATCAAAATCAGGTTAAAGCCAATTTTAAGAAAATCATAAAATGAAAAACTGTAAAAGTACTTCTGTAAATTACAATAACTTTTTGGCCGATTTTGTTCAAAAGATTATTTTAAATATCCGGGAGGATACCTAAGCATGGGCGTAACTAGGGGATGCCGGATGGGGCCTCCCCCCTATAAGGCTCGTGGCCCCCCCTCAGAAAGCTCCTTGCCCCCCCCAAAGAGAAAATATGGGGCTTTCCAGGCCCACCGAAGGTTAGCTGGTCCCATGCCCCCCCCCAGCGAGGATGGCTGGTCCCGTGGCCCCCCAGCCAAATTCTCTAGTTACGCCCATGTACCTAAGTTAAATATAAAATTTCAACCTTGTAGTTAATTTCCTTAATGCCTTAAACAAGTGGTTTCCAAGCTGGGGGGGCATTGCCCTCAAGTGGAAGATTTGGGCCATCAGGGGGGCAATAAATAAGGGACGGGGGTGGAGATTTGGGGGGTGATGAGTATTCATAGGGGGAAAATTAAAATGTAGAATTTGCTTGATTACACAAGTCACTGTCTAATCTATTTTTTTTTTTTTTTTTTTTTTGTATTATTATTTGATAAAATAAACCACGATTACATAAAAAAAATGACTTATTTCTAATAACAATACTTGTGAAAGTATAAATAAATTGATCAAGGTTGAAAAGATGTTTAGAAGCCGAAAAAAGGGACTCGTTAATTTTTTGATCTTTAGTGAGTTTAAGTAAAAATTTTCTTTTTTCTTTTTTTTTTATTAGATTTCCGTAACTAATGTAATTTGTAAATTTATGGGTTTATTTATGACTCAATAAATGTAGTGTATGTATGTACGTCAGAGAGGTTGACATCTCTATTTGTTCAGTTGGCTTTAATCAACGACCCTCCCGTCTTCCTTCCATTCCTAGTTCGAGAGTTTAGCTCATTTGCGAGAGCAAAATCGTCTAGAAATATAAATTCAGCCGAAAAAATAATAATAATAAAAAAAAAGGAGTCAACGTTAGTTGGGAGATTTGCAACTATAAGTTTGGCAAGGATGAATAATGAATGGAAGTTGACGCCACCACCTTGCAAACCCCCATCCCTGTTTTGCTCCTAAAGGCTACGAGGTCACACTCCTTGTCGTATTTAGAACCAACCCCAACTCTCTCACTCACCCCCGGGAGAAAAACTCGACACGCGTGTACTGAGCAGTTTACAAGCAAAACACAGTCGTTATGTACTCTATCTATGTACATTATATATATATACATGTATAAAGAGAGACAAGCAACCCATAAGATAGATACACTTCAACTACAAGTTTAGTAAATATAATAACTTTGAAAGTTTTTATTCTATTTTGTTAAGTTGAATTAATTATTTTTTATGATTAATTTCAATAATAAATTTCTTACTTTTATTCTGTTTTATCATATGAATTAGATCAATAATATTAAATTTAATAAACTCGAGTAAAAATGATTAAAAATGGTCGAGGGCGTAACTAGAGAATTTGGCTGGGGGGGGCCATGGGACCAGCTATCCTCCGGAGGGCCTGGAAAACCCCATATTTTCTTAGTTTTTCTAGGGGCAGGGAGCTTTCTGGGAGGGGCACGAGCCTTCTGGGAGGGCCATGCCCCCCCGGCAGCCCCTAGTTACGCCCATGCCTCTCCCTTCCCTAAAGCGTTACGTAATATATGGATAACCCCTAAGGTATTTATTTAAAATTTATATAATATTCGTTTATTTAATAAAAATTGGGAGCGCCGAGATTGCTAATAAAGAGAAATTAAAAAAAAAAAAAAACTGTGAAAATTTTATATACAGATAAAAGGGAAAAATTCAGAGAATATAGAACGATGATCCTTTTTACTATCATTTGATTGGTTGAACGGATGGTTAGATTAAAGAAAAAATATATTCTTAATTATTCAATTTTAGTTCCATGTGAATATTCTCTAAGAAATTCTAAACTCATTACAAAAAATCCGATGCGAATTGGATGCGCGGTTTCCGAGTTATAGACAATTGAATTATCAAGATTTTATTCATTTCCAATCTTATTTAAATCGGCTCTTAGTTTGGCCAAAGGAGGGGAGGGCGTGACTGGCAGGTTCCCCCTCCCCTCTGCTCTGATTGTCGCGCCAGCCGCCTCTCCCCCTCTTTTCCATGAAAAAATAAAAATAATAATTTAATAGCTTTTAAGATAATTTTTTTTTTTTTTTTTTTGGACATTTGGAAGAATTATAAAAATTGAACGAGAAAAAAGAAATTAATTAGGAAATCAGAGAATATTGCCAAATAAATGATATAGTTATATATTTAGTTAGATGTAAAATCCAGAGGCGTACCGAGGCAGTTGGGGGCCTGGGGCGGAACTAGAAGAGGGGGCCTTATATTGAATTTTTTTTTTTTTGGGGGGGGGTCATCTTTAAATATCCTTCTCCTCCATACACAAAAACATTTTTAAAATACCGTATATCCCTGAACCCCAAGGGGTATTTTCATTAAATTTTCTTTTTTTTATCTAAATTTTCCCATTTTTACTTGAGCCCCAAGGGCCCCGGGGCCTCTCAAAGAGAAATTTTCATTAAATTTTGTTTTTACTTGAGCCCTGAGGGCCCCGGGGCCTCTCAAAGAGAAATGTTCATTAAATTTTCTTTTTTTTTATCTAAATTTTCCCATTTTTACTTGAGCCCCAAGGGCCCCGGCGCCTCTCAAAGAGAAATTTTCATTAAATTTTGTTTTTTTTTTATCTAAATTTTCCCATTTTTACTTGAGCCCTGAGGGCCCCGGGGCCTCTCAAAGAGAAATGTTCATTAAATTTTCTTTTTTTTTAATCTAAATTTTCCCATTTTTACTTGAGCCCCAAGGGCCCCGGCGCCTCTCAAAGAGAAATTTTCATTAAATTTTGTTTTTTTTTTATCTAAATTTTCCCATTTTTACTTGAGCCCCAAGGGCCCCGGCGCCTCTCAAAGAGATATTTTCATTAAATTTTGTTTTTACTTGAGCCCTGAGGGCCCCGGGGCCTCTCAAAGAGAAATGTTCATTAAATTTTGTTTTTACTTGAGCCCTAAGGGCCCCGGCGCCTCTCAAAGAGAAATTTTCATTAAATTTTGTTTTTTTTTATCTAAATTTTCCCATTTTAACTTGAGCCCTGAGGGCCCCGGCGCCTCTCAAAGAGAAATTTTCATTAAATTTTGTTTTTTTTTTATCTAAATTTTCCCATTTTTACTTGAGCCCTGAGGGCCCCGGGGCCTCTCAAAGAGAAATTTTCATTAAATTTTGTTCTTACTTGAGCCCTGAGGGCCCCGGGGCCTCTCAAAGAGAAATGTTCATTAAATTTTCTTTTTTTTTATCTAAATTTTCCCATTTTTACTTGAGCCCCAAGGGCCCCGGCGCCTCTCAAAGAGAAATTTTCATTAAATTTTGTTTTTACTTGAGCCCTGAGGGCCCCGGGGCCTCTCAAAGAGAAATTTTCAATAAATTTTGTTTTTACTTGAGCCCCAAGGGCCCCGGGGCCTCTCAAAGAAAAATTTTCAATAAATTTTGTTTTTTTTATCTAAATTTTCCCATTTTTACTTGAGCCCCAAAGGCCCCGGGGCCTCTCAAAGGGAAATTTTCATTAAATTTTTTTTTTTATAAATATATGGGGGCCTATGCCGGCTCGGGGCCTGGGGCGGACCGCCCCCCTCGCCCCCCCTCGGTACGCCACTGGTAAAATCTTTCAATCTTCATCATCACATGGTTGATATATTTATTTGAACACGAGATATTTCGACCTTGTATTACTGTGGGGTAGTTAAATATCATTGTAAAATTTAATTTAGATGAAATGATTTGAGTACTTCAAACAATTTTCACAAAATATTACTGATGTACTTTTTAAAAGGGCATCTAAATAATTGATTTATATAAATTTTAATCTAAAAAGGAAAAGATTTAAATTCTGTTACAATGGCAACCATTTCACCTATCTTTCCTATAAAGAACAAGAGTAAAGTGGTCTTCAACGGCAAAATGAGAATATACATTTTAAAGAGCATCTAAAAAATAATTGATTTATTAATTAAAAAAAAAAAATCGTTAGACCGAATTTTGAGAAAATCGGAAAAAAAAACTGAAAAACTACATCAGTAAAGTACTAGTACTTTTGGGCTGATTTTGATTAAAAGCTAATTTCCACGCCTCAGGGGGGGTGTCTAGCTTAAATATAAAATTTCACCCAACTAGCTCAATTCCTTCATGCTTAAAATTGAACACACATAGGCAAGAGAATGTAAAAAAATAAAAATAAAAATAGACAAAATATTTAGAAATTTTATTTTTCTCAAAGGATTGAATTTTTTATAGATAAATATGCATTCTTTTATTCTTATATTTAAAAAAAGTTTCGAATAAAATTTTATAAAAGCATAAAAAGAAGAAATCAATCAATTAGGCAATTATTTCAAATGCTGGGAGAACATCAATTTGTTTTTTCTAATTCGATCTGCGCCCAGAGTGCAGCCAGGGAGCCTCGCTTCACTCTCGTCTAGGCTTTTCTTCACGCGCACATTCGCTTTTCAAAAAGTTGTTATATCTCTCTTATTTTTCGTTGGATTTGTGAAAAAATGCAAAACTGGTCTTTTCAATCAATTATAAAGCTATAGACATTTTTTTATTTAACTACGACCACATAAAATGGGGGTTTATTAATTGCCTTTTACATCTTCAAATTTTAACTGCCTCTTTCATTTTCTAATTCCTATTGTTTTTTAATTAAATAAACACATTTAGGCCTTGATATTGATTGAATATCTTAGTATATAAAATATTCAAGCAAAAACAATGAAATTTTAGTCTCAAAACATTTTGAAAATGATTAAAATCGATTTTCCAAATTTATTTTGACATATTAATTTTTACTTTCTCTTAAAAATTCAAAAAATCAATTATTTTTTTCACGCTGTTCTCATTTTGCTTTCAAAATTGTTTGAAGACCACCATGGGCGTAACTAGAGAATTTGATAAATAAGATATTATATTCACCCATATATTAAAAAAGTAAATAAAAAATATTTCTTATTTGATTCTTACTAAAAATATACATTTTTGCTCGTTCGGTGTGCGTTGGCATCGAGCAAAACGTTTTGTTCGAAAACGTTTTTGCTCGTTTGGTATGCGTTCAGCCTTACCGATTTATGATCAAATAACATTTTTTTTTTTAATTTCCCTTTTTCACATTAAAAGGATTGAATTTTTATAGATAAATTTGCAGTCTTTTATTCTTATAGTTAAAAAAAGTTTCGAATAAAATTCTTATAAAAGCATAAAAAGATGAAATCAATCAATTTGTCAATGATTTCAAATGATGGGAGAGCATCAATTTGTTTTTTCTAATTCGATCTGCTTCAGAGAGCAGCCCAAGCCCGCTTCACTCTCGTCTAGGCTTTTCTTCACGCGCAATATCTTCGCTTTTCAAAAAGTTGTTATATCTCT
>JAKCPI010004961.1:0-56659 GCA_023213315.1 Euborellia annulipes | reverse complement strand
TCTGATGCAGAATTGATACCTATTACATCCTCGCGGCACTGAGCATGATGCATGTCATATGCGTCGAAATATTTGCTAAATAAAGGACGCCAGGTGGAGCGACTAATCTGCTGGCTTTTATTCTCCAACCCCATTATCATAAATCAATTATTTTTTAGATGCTCTTTAAAAAATGTATATTCTCATTTTGCCATTGAAATCTTCTGAAGACCACTTTACTCTTGTACTTCATAGAGGAGATAGAAGAAATGGTTGCCATGGTAACAAAATATAAATATTTTCCCATACTTATAAATTTTAAATTTTGAAAATCAAATGAACCATACTGTCGGAAACTAAATACATGTCGAAACAAAAAATCTGGTAGACAAGCACAGTACACAACTTTCGATTACCGAAGGTAAGAGAAAGTTGTGTGCTGTGCGCCAGTCACAACATATTTTTTTTATTCAGGGGACCTCAAAACGTGTATATCCATCAAAATCTCGACATCGAATTTTGACATGAATCTAATATTTTCTTTTCTATATATAAATGTATATTAACATATACTTATAGGTAAGAGAAAGTAATAAAAAATAATTCTTGAAATGGATAGTTGAAGATATTTTCAAATAGAAGATTGGACGGAGTCTTTTAGCCCCCATCCCTATTAATTTCAAATGATTTGTATAGTCAATTCAAATGAAATAAATTTTTTCTCGCTTGAGACGGGAAGCGAAACCGGGACCCGAGCTAAGAGAAGCTTTTTGAGATATTTTGTTCACAGACGTGTCTTTTTTCTAAGCCACTTGTCATGGAAAAAGACGCCTAAATCATAGGCAACCATTGTAACAGCGCATCATTCACGATTGCGGTCTCGCCAGGCATTCGAAAATTTAATCAGAGAAGTTGATAAATAAAAAAGGCTTTTCTATAAGAAATAAGTGTTGAGGCCTTTTATATTATTTGAATTGCTTGTAATTTGAATGGCCAGCCCTCTTTCTTCTCTTTTTTTCCCTTCCATATAAGCCGATTGAACCAATTCAACCCATCGGACGGACAACCAGAAGCTTCCTCTTTATTAAAAATAGGAGCGTCTTTAAAGGAGAAAGAGACAGCGAGTTATTTAATCTTAAAAATCTGGTGTGACTGGCGCACAGCACACAACTTTCTCTTACCTTCGGTAATCGAAAGTTGTGTACTGTGCTTGTCACACCAGATTTTTGTGTCGACATATATTTAGTTCCCGACAATACGGAACATTTGAATTCAGATGTAAAATTTATAAGTATGGGAAAATATTTATATTTTGTTACCATGGCAACCATTTCTCCTATCTTCCCTATGAAATACAAGAGTAAAGTGGTCTTCAGAAGATTTCAATCGCAAAATGAGAATATACATTTTAAGAGCATCTAAAAAATAACTGATTTTTGAATTTTAAAAAAAAATCGTTGGAGCAAATTTTGAGAAAATCGAAAAAAACTGAAAAAGTACATCAGTAAAGTACTAGTAATCTTTGGCCGATTTTGATTAAAAGCTTATTTTTCCGGTCCCGGGGGTGTTTAAGTTAAATATAGAATTTCAACCTCGTAGCTCAATTCCTTCATGCTTTAAATTGAACACAGACACACCCACCCACCCACCCACCCACCCACAGACAGACCATGTCGCGAAAACCACTTTTTTGGAATCAGGGGACCTCAAAACGTGAAGATCCATCAAAATCTCGACATCGAATTTTTGACATGAATCCAATACTTTCTCTCTATATATATATTACATATATACATAGGTAAGAGAAAGTAAAAATCAACTATTCAATGTCACTATATTTTCACTTTCTCTTACCTATATGTATATGTTAATATAAATATAGGCCTATATAGAGAGAGAGTATTGGATTCATGTCAAAAATTCGATATCGAGATTTCGATGGATATACACGTTTCGCCGAATCCAAAAATCTGGTTTTCGCGACATGGTCTGTCTGTTTCTGTCTGGTTTCAATTTAAAGCATGAAGGGATTGAGCTAGGAGGTTGAAATATTATATTTAAGTTGGACACCCACATAGGGCGTGAAAATAAGCTTTTGATAAAAAAAATCGGTCAAAATGTACAAATACTTTACTGATGTACTTTTTCAGTTTTTTTTTTTATTTTGTCAAAATTCGCTCCAACGATTTTGATTAAAATTCAAAAATCAATTATTTTTTAGATGCTCTTTATATTCTCATTTTGCTCTCGAAATTGTTTGAAGACCACTTTACTCTTGTACTCCATAGGAAAGTTGGGAGAAATGGTTGCCATGGTAACAAAATATAAATATTTTCCCATTCTAATAAATTTTACATCTTGAATTCTAATATATTGGCGGAAACTAAATATATGACGACACGAAAAATCTAGTGTGACAAGCACAGAACACAACTTTCGATTACCTAAGTTAAGAGAAAGTTGTGTGCTGTGCGACAGTCCCACCAGATTAAAAAAAAGAATTTTATATTTACTAATACAATTGTCGAATTTTTATTTTTTCTATTGGTAGATACTGACAGGGATAAAACAATTTCAACGTTTGTTCTAGGGATCAAGGTTTTGTTTTTAAAAGCATCTAGATAATATGCTTTTTTAATTTAAATATAATTTATTCCGTATGGGAAGCGAAACATTGAACCATTGGGGAAGTTTTGTACCTCCCTTTATTTGGACAATGGTCATTAGTGACGCGTTGTGGTTACTCTGTGAGGTAACACTGAGGTGGGTTGCCGTTTCCTTCCTCAAAAGTAGTCATTTCAAATTGAGTTTGATTTGTACCTGAGTTGTCTTCAAATCAGGGTTATAAGCTTAACTGCTAATCCCCTCCTCAAAATTTTTTCTAAAAACTGCGCGTCAAAGAAAACCTAACACTTTGTCTCTTTTTAAGAAGACCTGTTCTAATCTATCTTAGTGATACTGTAATTTATATTTAAATAAAACAAAGACAAAAATGTTGAAATTTGAAATAATTTTTCCATTTCAGTTTTTCTCTGTCTATTTTATTAGAAATTCTTATAAAAACAAAATTAATAATTAATACCTAACAAAACTTATCAAGATTTTGTTGATTTGTCCTTCGAATTGAATATCGACATATTTTATTTAAATTGTATTAAATTGATTAAAATGATTTGTGTTAAATACTTAGACACCTATAAGATATTTCATCATTAAATGTTTAATAAATTAGAGTATCATTAAGGTAGATTAGAACAGGTCTTCTAAGGAAGAAACAAAATGCTATGTTTTTTTGACTCGCAGTGTACATAATTTAGAAAAATTCCCATATTGGACTGGTTACCAATTAGATTTATAGAGCCGAAGCTTAAATCGCCTCAGATGCAGAGAGGCAAAAATCACTTTGGATGATTATGAAAGAACAAAAGAAGTAACTTTGATGATTATAATATAGAATATTGATTATAGGAATTTATTATTGCATTTATGTACGTATTAAAAAAATAAAAAAATAATTAATTGAATTAATAAATTACTAATTATCCATTTTCATTCTCTAAATAAAATCCCACAAATGCGAACGTTTAATTAAAAGCCATTTGCAAAGATTCATTTTTTTTTTTAGTTATAAATAAATATAATTAAAATTTCACACAATATGCATGCGAGCCCATTTATCATCAGAGAGAGTTTTATTCCATTCTTTGATACTGTTTCACATTATTTTTATTTTTTTAATTTTATTTAGAGGTGGTTAAAAAGGTTAATGAAATACAACTAAATTTTATTAGAAAAGATTATAGAATTAAACCCTGCGTTTATTTCGAATTGAAATTAAAAATACCCCCAAATAATGTGTAATTTGCTTGACCCACCGGATTTTTTTGTGTCGAGATATATTTAGTTTCTCATATACACAATAGAGAATCCTAAATAAATACAAAATTTCATAAGAATTTGAAAAAAAAAATTTTAAATGCGTAAAAAGTTCCAAAGGAGTCCGACCCCCTTTTGAATCGAAATTTACATGCAAATCCCCATATGGTGATTTAACATTTGCTCTATGGAAGGAAGAGCCGGAAAATGAATTTTTAAAATCTAAAATACTACGTCAGTAAAGTGTACTTCAAACAATTTTCACGAAATAAGGGATGAATAATAGAAGCTACTTTTTAAAGGGAATATAACAAATAATTGATTTTTGAATTTTAATCATAATTGTTAGAGCAAATTTTGAGAAATTCGAAGTATTTAAATATAAAATTTCAACTTTGTAGCTCATTTCCTTCGTGCTTATAAATGTCCACACAGATACACACAAAGACCGATTTGCTGGGTCCACTTTTTTGGGCTCAGAGGATCTCAAAACGTGTACCAGTATATCCATCAAAATATCAACATCTGATTTTTGACACGATCGCAATACTTTCTCACCATATATTACATATATTAGGCAAGATAAAGTAAAAAAAATGATTGTTTAAATCAGCGTTTCCCAACCTTTTGAAGTCCACGGCACCCCAAAGGTGCGTTGGGAATAATATTACACACTAGCGGCACCCTTCCTTTTTTTCCCTATCAAATCGAAATTTTTTTCCACCCTGGGGCAAATTTTTTTCCCTTGCGTGAAAATCATTTGACTTTTTTTTGGCAAAACTTTATTTTTTCCGATCTACGGAAAATTTTGCCGCTTCCATTTTAATCATTTGACCTTTTTTTTAGCAAAACTTTATTTTTTCGCCTCTTTATTTTATTTTATTTTTTATCTAATTATCTCGCGGCACCCCTTAGGCATTCTCGCGGCACCCTTGGGTGCCGGGGCACACCGGTTGGGAACCACTGGTTTAAATAAATAAATAAAAAAAAAAAAAAAATTTAAGTAACGAGTGAATTTATAAAATTTTCATAGGAATTTTTCTTGTCAGGTTGGTTAAAGAATACTAGAGGGATTTTGCTTATTTTACTTTTTTTATTTCTTAATTTCTTTTGAACTTATTGTAAACTTGAATAGAAACTTCAATCGTCGTTCATTTCATTGATACAAATATTAACTATCGAATAAGATATCTTATTCGATAGTTAACATTTATATCAACAATATATCAACATTTTTAAAGGCGGAGTAAAAAAAAATTGCAAGGCATATGCGGACAAAATCCAAGCCAAAATTCCAGGCTGACGTTTCGACCACTGGTCTAGGTCGAAACGTCAGCCTGGAATGGCACAATAAAAGAAAAAATAATTTTGACTGCCCATATGTCTTGCAATTTTTTTTGACTCCGCCTTTAGAAATGCTTCCAGCCACAAAGACATACCTCACAATTCAACATTTTCAAATTTCTAAACTTACCTTTTCGAAGGATTTTTGTCTCATATGCCTCATTTCAATATTATTCCGCCCCTACCAATCATATCCAAATTTTATATTACCTATTCCATGTCAAAAAATACCTTATAAAAGATTGAAGGGAGCCTTCCCAGGAAGAGCTGTTAGGTATAATAAAAAAAAAACTTTATATTTTGTTGCCGACGTTTTGAGAGCAAGTCGCACTCATCCTCAGGGCCTATGATAACAAGTTTTATTTCTGTAATTAATTATTTTACAATAAACTGGAATAAAACTTATTTTTGTTAAATTAATTTAATTTAAAAAAATGTTTAAACTAGTGCTTATGGTGAATTCTTTGGATTATATAGTGAATCCCTAATCCCGCCGCGAATTATGAGAATCAATTATCTTGACCGAGTAGCCTCCATGCATCTGTCCCATTTCGGTCGTAAGATTTTGATATTTTGTCAGTTTGTTCTCTTTGACTTCGATAGTCGCCACCCATCCGGAATTCGACATTACTTAACAGCAACGATCTCGGTGACTTTTGGTCGGTTGCCAGGCCCCCGACCTTATTTGCCTTGAATGCATAGGAAGCTTATTGATTTTATTATTAAACGGAAAATAAATAACTTTTAAGTTTTTGAGACTATTTAGATCTAGGGATGGAAAAGGCACTCGAAAAATCAATTTTGGAATCGACTTGATATTTTTCAATAGAATCGATTATTCATTTCTGAAAGTCGACTTTTTAAAAACTCTAACTCGTGGTTAGGAGATTCTCAGTAAAATATTAATTATATTTATTTATTTATAATATAAGATTTATTAAGTATTTAAACATTTTATTAAATACAACACACAATCAAGGGCGGTCCCAGAGGGGGGTCAAGGGGGTCGTGACCCCCCCCCAAAAAAAAAATCTTTTTTTTTAACACACTTTTTCGCCACTCACTCTCCCATTCACACAATCTTTTCGGCAACTTAGGCCATTTAAGACTTAAACGATACTTATATTTGATTAATATATATTTATTGGGGTCCAGGCCCATTTATTTATACTATAAAAAAAAAAAAAAAAAACAGTGACCCCCCTCCAAATGTAAGGCTAGGACCGCGCTTGCACACAATATTTTTTTCAATATTTACTTTCTCGTATAGAGAAAGTATTGTAGGCCTAATCGTAAAAAAATTCAACTTCGAAATTTTGATGTTTCTCCACGTTTTAGGCCTCCCTGAGTCCAAAAATACCATTTTTGGCTTTGTCTCTCTCTTGTGTGTGTGTGTGTGTGTGTGTGTGTGTGTGTGTGAACACGATTGCTTAAAAACCAAAGCAGCTAGATCGATGAAATTTGGTATATGCTCCTTACACTAAAATTGTAGACTTCTATCAACTTTTGGAGTAAAGACGTCACTTGGAAGTAGTACTTTAACTAATAAGTTTTTTCAGAAATTTCGAAATTTTCAATTTCTTTGTTATATTATGATAAAATACTCAATTTTAAAAAGTTTTTATTCTTTGATATTTTTCCGAAAACTGAATAGTTTTTGAAATAATCACAGAAGAAACGACATTTTTCGTAAATTTTGAAAAGAAAAAATCAAAACCAAATCATACAGATGTCATTAAAAAACATGTAATATATACGGTTTTTTTCTGTGATTATTTAAAAAACTATTCAGTTTTCGGAAAAATGTCAAAGAATAAAAACATTTTAAAATTGAGTATTTTATCATAATATAACAAATGATAGCACTCACCCCATAATATAACAAAGAAATTGAAAATTTCAAAATTATTGAAAAAAAACTTATTAGTTAAAGTACTAATTCCAAGTGACGTATTTACTCCAAAAGTTGATAGAAGTCTACAATTTTAGTGTAAGGAGCATATACCAAATTTCATCGATCTAGCTGCTTTGGTTTTTAAGCAATCGTGTTCACACACAAAATTCCAAAAAATATACGAGAAAGTCTCGGGGAAGTCATTCCCCATATTTTTATAAAAGAATATTCTATCCAGAAATTGCACGTGATATGGCACCGAACATTAAAATGAAATATGAAAGTTGAGTATCAAAATAAAAAAAAAAATTGAGAAATGCCACATATCTTCACTCACCGATCTTAGAAAGCGTGTTGATTGGTGTGTTATGTGTAGGTTTTAAAAGAAAGATGAAAGTCAATCAAAGAAAACGTTACAAACTATATTACCATCGGATACTAAGTATGGTAAGAAAAAAGTCGAAGTCGTTCAGTGAGAATCGATTCTAATCGTCTTGAAAGAGTTTCAACTCCATTCTAAAAAAGTCGATTATATTCAGAAAAAGATCGATTCTTGACTAAAGTCAAAGTCGACTTTTCCATCCCTAATTAGATCATATTTCTATTTAATATTTTCATCGCTTACGGGAATCGAACCCTTGACCTTGCAGCAAGAATATAATACCTTTAAAAAAAAAAAAAATCTTGCTGACTGAAATTTAATACTCCAAAGAGTTTGTTATTTACTGGGAACAAACATTTCCTAATGACGTCAAAATGTTGTTATTTAGATAAAGGAAGAGCCATTAGTGAAATTATACACCCCCAGTAGTCAGTCTGTCACTAAGTCGTCGCTAGAAATTAATCCAGGGCTCGTTTTAAAGATCATCAGCAGTTGATTATTTACTGTCCATCTTGTTTCGTTGAGTCACATGCATGTTACAAAGACATTAAATGTTTTTTTTTTTTTCTCCATTTGGAGACTGAAATTTTTTTTTTTTTTTAAAGCTGTCATTAACTATTTGTTGTGTGTTGACGTGTATAAGTGAAATTAACCTTACAAGAAAATATCTCCATTAGTCGTGAAATAAATTGCATTTTAGAATCTCTCTCTCAGAGTTACCGGAATTTCCGTTTGTTTTAAAGTGATAATAAATAAACATAGTATAAACGACATTTACTCATGTTGTGATAATTAACTTAAATATTGATAAAGGTATGATGATAACCAACCAATTTTGTTGGATGTTGTCCTACCCTTCTATTTTAAATATAATTACAGGAAAAATTTTATAAACAAGATTATCAAAAAAAAAAAAAAAAAAAATTGGATTTTATTCTTGCTTTTCCGATAATAAAATTTATATACTGTATAGAATAAGAGGATTATCGTAAAAACCCACCAGCCAATTTTTTTACGTTTTAGGTCATAAGGGCACAAAAAATAAGATCTTAATGTACATGTACAGTGAGGGACAATATAAGTCCCACCCATGCGTTTTCTACATGTGATTATTTCATTGTTTTTATAAAAATGTTATATAGGCTTTTTTAATGGAATCTTTCATGGTTCAAACCTAGAAAATTTCCAATAAAGATTTTCATTTTCTTTTATAAAAAGAATGAAATAATAACAAGTAGAAAACGCATGGGTGGAACTTAATATTGTCCCTCACTGTGCGTGTATCTTTTTATTTTACAAGATGAAAGGTAGATTAATACTTGGACGATGTAGTAGTTGGAAGTTTTGAAGTACAAAACAACTTCAGAAAATTCTTGGAGTTTTATTATCAGAGTATTTGGCTTACAAATTTTTCCAAGAAACACCTGTTTCGGTAATTTGCCTTCATCAGACCATAACTGTAAAAAATTGCAAAATTAGAAAAGATGAATTACAAAACATTATATAACCATTAGTGGCGTATGACTTTTTTACAACCTCGTATCCCTGTATCATAACTTGATGAACTTTTACTAAAGATTGATTAAAATCATACTTTCAAGGTGATTTGATAAAAAAACGTCACGCACAAAATGATTTGAAAATTTTATATATCAAATTTTTTGCCAATTTTTTGAAGTCACTTTAAATAGATACAAAATTGTACACAAGCTTTAGACTCACTTATATAGGGTCATTAGAGACACAAAGAAGTCAAATATTCTAAATAAGGTCATTGTTGAGGGTGAATCTCAGTGGGGGGTTGTCCTTGTTGAGGGAGGAGTCTTAGTAGACTTCTTCCATAACTTTGATTGCACCGCACCCTCACAACATTGGTTGTTTCCGGCAATGTTGATTGGAAATTCATCTATTTTCCAGTGGGTTTTAAAGCAATTGAGTCCTGCTGATTCAGAGCTGCAGATAGTTCATCAAAAATCTTCAACGCTAAAGTATTGGCTGCCGAATTAATGATCATCCCATTAGTAAGAAATGAATGAACAAATTTTACGCAAACGGTTACGGATTTCAGGCATCAGAATAAACGTAAGAAGGGCTAGGATGGCACGAGAGGACCATTGTACATTGCTGATATTTGGAATTTGTTGAAACTTCACGAAAGAGATTTTATTACCCTCAGCGAAGTGACGGAAGACACCAGTGAGGTGGTAAAGAAACTTCATGTCGTCTCTTCAGTCGCCTGTTTCCTTAATTTTAGTTTTAATGTTGCTGAAGGCTCCTTTCTATTTATTATAATGGCTAATCAAATCCTGCACAAAGAAGTAGTGTATGTTTGGTGATTTAGTCAACCCATGGAGCTCATCGCCCATAAGAACACGTTGAAGGCGATTCAGCAGATAGAGCTGGCAACTAATAAACTTGGGTTTGGGGTACCTTTCTCTTCGAACATTTGCTGCAGCCGATCAACGCCTATATTTTATTTAGAATAATAAAAAAAATACTAAAATTTGCTTTTTTAAATAAAATTTATATATTTTATCATTAAGTCTTTATAAGAAAAAAATAAAATATATTTTTGATTTTGGCTTACCCCTTCCAAGAGGGTACACCTTACCCTAGAGCGTTCTGAAAGTTATATTTGACACCAAATTAAGCAAATTAAGCTAATTAAAACTCAACTACCCGCTTTGAACACCTCCCTTATATACCGTCTTATACAAGACTACGACCAGTCAACCTAAAATTTCAAAGTGGTTTGTGCGTGACCTTTTTTTTTATTTTAATGGAATAAACGTCATTTTAGTCATTAATAGGCAAAAGTTCATTGAGTAGTGATACAGGAAATCTTTTAAAAAAAAAAAAGTCGAAAAGTCATACCCCTAATAACCATAATAGTTACAGTAAGATGTTTTTCTTTGATATAAAGTAAATTAAAATTTAAAATTTTTTAGTCATACCTATCAATTTAATTTTTTATTTATATTTATTTACAAAAATCAAAATTCTTTCTTCTTTCAATATAATCATAAATACCTATTTGTAATTAATAGAACAGTAAAATATCCCTTAAAAATTAATAATAATTACATTTATATTCAATTCTCATACTTCCATCTATATACTTTTGAAACTGTCAATTACAACATAATATACATATTAAAATGAGGGTATGACTAAAAAATTTTAAGTTTTAATTTACTTTATATCAAAAAAAAAACATCTTACTGTAACTACATGTATTATGGTTATATAATGTATTGTGATTCATCTTTGCTAATTTTGCAATTTTTTACAGTTATGGCCCTGATGAAGGCGAATTGCCGAAACAGGTGTTTCTTGCGCAAAAACTTGTAAGCCAAATCAGTGGCGGTCCCAGGATTTTGTCAATCAAGGGGGGGGGGCACAATTTTTTTTATTCATTTAAGCTCTTTTTCGGCAGGGAAGGCCATTTAGACCTAGTTTATATATTTATTTCACCTGGATTGGTAGCCAAAGGCCCAAAATTTATGATGTAGGGTAGGGAAGGCGAAGAATAGGGTGGCGCAAAAAACCGACTAATTTTTTTTCGATCTTGTATTAGTCTAGATGCGTATTTTACATGAAATTTTAATATTTTAAAATGAAAGAATATTTAGCTGCATTCGTCTTGTTGTTTTCATGACTCCATCATCATTAATATTTCTTTAATTATATAAGTTATGTTGTGGTTACAACAGTTTCCCATCTATTCATAATCAGGTACTTAAATGTTTTTATTGATCAAATAAACTCAAATAATAATAATAAAATGGGATTGGAGCAATCCCTTCGGACCTAATGACGTCATTGTTGGTCAAACTAGTCCCTTCTAGTTTTATCTAGGATGAGGCTATTAACTAGTAGCAGCAGCAGCCTGGAGCTGGAAGGTCATTTCATTGTGAATTCCCTCTACGTCTCTCTCTATCTTCTATTGCTAACTAAACGAATTTTTTTTCTCTCTCTTTTGCTTCAATCGGCGAATTACTGTAATATTGATAAGAAATTCCGAGAGTATTTCATCGATTTTATTAACAACTCTTCTTCTTAGATCGGGATATAAATAATAGGCTAATAATTAGACCTAAAGTTTTTCTATTGGACCTAGGAACTAGGAAGGATGAAATGAAATTCTTTTTATTTCTTCTTTTTTCGACAACGTTTCGGGCGCTGATCGTTCTTTTCTTCAGAGCGAATAAATGAAAAACGACCTGTTGTCGGCGAAGTAGCATTATAGTCGAATTAGGTCAAAAATATCGATTTTTGGATTTCAATTGAATAGGATTCTTCAATATTTTCCAAAGAAATAACGCAACGCGTTTCTTTATTTGTTTTGATTTTACTCTGTTGCTATGCTAAATTTCGAATTTAAATGATTTTTTAACAAATTTATGGCAAATTAGGATACAAATATTAATTTATTTATTTACTAATCAAAATACAATAAATAAATAAATAAATAAAATTGATACAAATATTATATATCATTTTTCTAGTTTCTGAATATATAAAAAATCTGGTGTAAGTGGCGCACAGCTTGTCACACCAGATTTTTTGTGTCGACATATATTTAGTTTCCCCCGATATATTAGAATTCAAGATGTAAATTTTTTTTTTTAAACACTCACTCTTTTTTCTAAGGATAGGTGAAAAGTGAAGAAAATCTGCAGCTAGTTGTTTTTCATTATTTTATTCCCACCACGTTGACGTTTCGATCCCGGTTGGGATCATCCTCAGAACTAATGTGTACATAACAAAAGAACGAAACAAAGATTAGCTTCGGGAAAAACATTAACAGTCATTATAAATTTTTTTATCTTAGAGTACGAAACGTCAACGTGGTGGGAATAAAATAATGAAAAACAACTAGCTGCAGATTTTCTTCACTTTTCACCTATCCTTATTAAACTACCAGCTATAAGCCCTACGTATCTACTTTTTTTCTCATTCACACAGTCTTTTCGGCAACTTAGGCCATTTAAGACTTTAACGATATTCGTTATTGTTAATATACACATATATGGTATGGTGAAAAACCAACCCTGGATAAATAAAAAAAAAAAAAAAAAAAAAACATATGGGGTCCAGGCATTCTTATTTAAGCCATTTGGTATCCAAATGGCTTAAATAAAATCATCGAACTGCCTGGAGTCCGAACCCGCGACGTTTGGTATACGAGGTTAGCTAGCTAATCTCTACACCAAACCCCGAGGGCAGTTTTTTTTTTTTTTAAACATTCATACTTTTTTCTCATTTACACTGTCTTCTCGGCAACTTAGGCCATTTAAGACTTTGACGATAACCGTTAATTGTATATATTGTATCTATTGGGGGTCCAGGCATTTCTATTTAAGCCGAGGGCAGATGTAAAATCTATTAGTATGGGAATTTATATTTTGATACCATGGCAACCATTTCTCCTATCTTCTCTATGAAGTCCAAGAGTAAAGTGGTCTTCAGAAGATTTGAATGGCAAAATGAGAATATACATTTTAAAGGGCATCTAAAAAGTAATTGATTTTTGAATTTTAAACAAAATCGTTGGAGCGAATTTTGAGAAAATCGAAAAAAAAAAAAAACTGAAAAAGTATACATCAGTAAAGTATTAGTACTCTTTGGCCGATTTTGATTAAAAGCTTATTTCATAGAACTTTTGACATGAATCCAATACTTTCTCTTTATATTAACATATATTTATATAGGTAATAGAAAGTAAAAAAATTATAGCTTATGTAAAAAAAAAAAAAAATATTCGTCCCCCCCTCTAGAGCGCTCCACAATGGTCCGATGTTTACCAAAAGCTTTACAGTTCTTGACCTTTAGTTTATGGGTATAAAATTTCGAAACAATTGAATAAGCTTAAATAGTTTTTGAGTTTTTGTTGTCGAAAAAAATTACCAGACACACACACACACACGACATCATTCCAAAAAGTACCTAAATGGATTCAGGGGACCTCAAAACGCATTTTGGCACATTCAGTTCAATGTCAATTTTTTTTTTTACAATTACATTAACTTTATCTACCCATTCCAATAGATTTATTTCATCTTTTGGATGGGGTGTCTGCAACCCCAAATTCTCTATCAACAGCCAAAGAATTGGCATTTCTTTTAAATATTAGCAAAGTTTTGCCCCTTCATATGTTGAAGTTGTTTCCTAAACGTGTGTTCAGAGAGAGAGATTTTTTATTCACCCTCCCTTCCCACCCACCACCTAAATGCATTAAGGGAACATGTTGAAAAATAAAATAAAATAATTATATTATTTACTAATCTCTTAAGCTAATTTTTATAATATTTTTAATTTATTTGTTTTCAAATGTTTGATGACTGTGAAAAGTCATATATTAATTAAAAAAAAGCAAACATTAATTGAATTACATATAATATTTACATTTGACCTTTTATTTTTTATGATGAGTGATTGATTTGCATTTCGTTCATTTTATTTTATTTTTTTTTTAATTTACAGTAGATATGCATTTTTATTATTTTAAAAATGGAGTTTAATATTCACTTAAGGGTTTTTTTTTTTTAATTTTCCCCAATTTATTGAAATTGAAATACCAAGAAACGGACTGTTTTTAATTTAGTATGAATTACATCCAGCGCTGTTCAATAATGTATAATGAAAAATAAACTAGCCCCAATGGGAAAATCATATCAAATTTTTTAATTTAATAGAAATTTATAATCATTTGCAAACGTTTCATTTCGGGTTTCAAACATCTTCTGAGCTGTGATTTCTGATTTCGTCTTTATGTTTTTTGTGTATTTGGTATCCAAATGGCTTAAATAAAATCTTCGAATTGCCTGGGATCCGAACTCGCTCCTCTCGGTATAGAAAGTTAGCTGTATTTTTTTAAACTCAAGAGTTTATTTATTACTGTTGTTTATAAAATCTGTAAATAAATGACGAACACAATTAACAAGGCCTTAGGTCGGTACTAGGGTTTGGAAAAAACCGGAACATTTTGAAAATTGGTTTTTCGGTTTTTTACAAATCGGAAAACCTGTTTTTTTTTTTTTCAATTTTCTGAATCTACTGTATTTAGAACGCACCCCCATTTTTGGAAGTTAATTTTTTTTTTTTTTAAACACTCACACTTTTTTCTCATTCACACTCACATTCACACACATATACACAAAGTCTTTTCGCCAACTTAGGCCATTTAATATTTTAAACGATACTTGTATTTATATAATATATATTTATTTGGGGTCCAGGCATTCTTATTTAAGCCATTTGGTATCCAGGTGGCTTAAATAAAATCAACGAACTGCCTGGGGTCCGAACCCGCGACGTTTGGTATACGAGGTTAGCACGCTAACCTCTCCGCCAAGGAAGTTAAATTATTTGGTATACAACAATATTTTAGAAATATTTTATGGCTTGGCACGGAAAAAGATCGCTTGACCCTTAGTATTAATATTTTTTTTTTAACACACACTTTTTTTCCCATACACGCTCATATTGACACACACATACACACAGTCTTTCGGCAACTTAGGCCATATAAGACTTTACACAAAAACCGTTATTATGAATATATATGGGGCATTCCACGCCAACTCGACCACTTCTGAACCCGACCATTTTTGATTTGGCTGAAACTTTGTCATCTTTTTATACCCTATTGAAAACGTGTTTGAGAATTTTTTCAGATTTTAAGACCCAGCCAAAAAAAAGTTATAGCATTTTCAAAAAACATCGATTTTTTTTTAAATAACCGTAAAACTGTCAAAAATTAACTTATCGGGACGATTTTTTTTTTGAAATTTTTGTCTTTAAATGTACTTTTCAGAAAAAAAATATGACAAAATTTTACAGATTCATCTTGAACGTTTTTTTTGACATTTTCGTAAAAAAACAAAATTTCGGGATGAATGACACTTTTTTTTTTAATTTTTTTTTTTATAAAAACTTTGATTTTTTCTACAAATGCTCTGAAAATTTCAGAGTGGGATTATTTCGCTTTCTATTTTTTTTTATTTTTGAAAAAAAAAAATTTTTTTTCTCCGCTTATTTATCATGATGGTGCTCTTAAATTCTTCCAGGATTGACTGAGATTCTAGAAAATTGAAGAAAAATAATAATAATAATAATAGTTAGGGGTGATGAAAATCGAGAAAATTCCATTTATCCTGAAAAAATTAGAAATTAGTTGTGTATTCAACTACTGAAGTATTTGAAGCGTCAGGTAAAAGCTTAGATACATGGGCGTAACTAGGGGGTGCCGGGGGGCCTGGCCCTCCCCAGAAAGCTCCTTGCCCCAAGAAAAATAGAGAAAATATGGGGCTTTCCAGGCCCACCGGAAGATGGCTGGTCTCATGGCCCCCTTTAATTTTTCTTGGGGCAAGGAGCCTTCTGGGGAGGGCCAGGCCCCCTGGCACCCCCCTAGTTACGCCCATGTATCTACCTTTTACCTGACGCTTCAAATACTTCAGTAGTTGAATACACAACTAATTTCTAATTTTTCAGGATAAATGGAATTTTCCCGATTTTCATCACCCCTAACTTTTATTATTATTATTTTTCTTCAATTTTCTAGAATCTCGGTCAGTCCTGGAAGAATTTAAGAGCAGCACATCATGATAAATAAGCGGAGAAAAAAATTTTTTTTTTCAAAAATAAAAAAAATAGAAAGCGAAATAATCCCACTCTGAAATTTTCAGAGCATTTGTAGAAAAAAAATCAAAGTTTTTTATAAAAAAAAAAAATTAAAAAAAAAAGTGTCATTCATCCCGAAATTTTTGTTTTTTTACGAAAATGTCAAAAAAAAACCTTCAAGATGAATCTGTAAAATTTTGTCATATTTTTTTCTGAAAAGTACATTTAAAGACAAAAATTTCAAAAAAAAAATCGTCCCGATAAGTTAATTTTTGACAGTTTTACGGTTATTAAAAAAAAAAATCGATGTTTTTTGAAAATGCTATAACTTTTTTTTGGCTGGGTCGAAAAATCTGAAAAAATTCCCAAACACGTTTTCAATAGGGTATAAAAAGATGACAAAGTTTCAGCCAAATCAAAAATGGTCGGGTTCAGAAGTGGTCGAGTTGGGTGGAATGCCCCATATATATATATTGGGGTCCAGGCATAATTCTTCAAGTCATTTATGCCCAATCGCACCGTATGAGTTAAGCATTAATTAACGCTAAATAATACTTAACTTTCCAAATTTCGTTGTACCGCTTGCAAAGTCAAGCTTAAATGTCTAAATTTTAACTTAAATCTAAGCTCTTGAATTCGGGGGCTTAGCGTATGCTTAACCTAAAAAACAATTTTCTGTTAAATAAATGACATCTATTCCAGATTATATTGATAATATAATATTAATTATCTAATAATAATACATTTTTTTATTCGATCTAGATTTTTTTTTTATAAAAAACATGAACAATATGAACTCTATTTTCGAAGATGATCTAAATATTATGGAAATAAAGGATTTTGGAATTTTTTGGAAATAATAAAATATGTAATATAAAATATATAGGTACCCCGAAAATATATATATATTTTTTTATATTTGGCCAAGATATGCAGTTGAACTTGCATGTCTCTCGCAAGAGAATATAAAATAAAACTTCTTACTTGTCACACAGTTTAATATAAGACAAAACGATATTCTGTAGGCTATACATGTTTAATTTATTTAAAAAAAATTTTTACACGACCAACCGGACTCACCAATGGACTAATTATTATTAACATTGCGATTTTCTATTATATTTTTATATTTAAATATAATTTAATAGATAATTTTCTAAAGAGGTATAATTTGGTGTTCAATTTCTTTCCTTATTTATTTAAATAAAAAAATTATAATCATGAAAATCAATATTTTGTTTTCTATTTTCCTATTTTTCTGAAATTAATTAATATTTATAAACAATATGTAATTAATTTAATTTAAGAATATTCAAATAATAAACAAAACATCTGTCAATTTTATCAAAAATCACCAGAATATCACTAAAATTTACAACGTTGCCATGTTGCACATTTATAAAATTCTTCTTTACTATTCCATGATTAAAATATTGCGGTTCAAAATAACAAGTTATTTAAGAGACGCTTTAGTTTAAGCACACTTAGTAAAGAGAGGCATAAATGTCAAACGGTGCGATTGGGCATTAGTATCCAAATGGCTTAAATAAAATCATCGTTCTGCCTGGGATCTGAACCCTCGACCCTTAGTATACAAGGCAGTCGCGCTACCAACTACGCCAAGTCCGAAGGCGTTTATAAATTTTATTACATGTTGAATTCTAATATATCGGCTGAAACTAAAAAAATAAAAATCTGGTGTGACAAGCACACACACAGAACACAACTTTCGATTACCGAACGTAAGAGAAAGTTGAGTGCTGTGCGACCTGTCACACCAGATTTATATATATATATATATATAACTTATATACTAGGGTATATATAGATTCTACAATACACTTTTATGATGGATAGAAAATTTTTTTTTTTTCATTAATTTTTAATATTAATTATAATACCTAATATCTCCCCAAAGGGAGAAACTTAAAGAACTTTATATGACAAAAAAAAAAAAATAAAAAAAAAAAATTGAACCTGAAATGACCTCAAATAGAAAGTAAAAAAAAAAAAAGAAGAGAGAGAGTTTAAAAAAGTTGCAAAGAAGAAGTTTTTTTTGGAGATGGGGGTGTACGCAGACTATTCTGTACCTCTTTCGTTCGTTCGTTCGTTCGTTCATTGGTTCAAAGTCCCTTTGGGCATTTTACATATATTGTCAAGCTGTTTTTCAAGAGGAGCCCCTCGACGACGACGACGAGGAAGGCGAAGCCTCATCGATCATGTGGCCACACACACACACACACACACACACACAGTGTCTGGACCATTTCTCATTCTACACATTTTACATATATTATTTATGTATTCGGTGAACACCAAAGGGCTGACTGTTGGTGACATTCTCTTTCTTTATCTTGCCTTTGCCTCTTCTTTACACATCTCTTTCTTTTCTTTTCTTTCTTCTATTATATGTAAATGATTAATTAATTTCTCTTCAGAATTTTTATATTATTAATTGTAATTTGAATTTTTGATAAAAAGATTTCTCATTTAAACAATAGCCTCTATTCTTATGAGTAAATCCCCAATTGCATATTTTAGTTGTTAACATATGGACCCTGTTATGCATTAGTGTGTCAAGCGCCAAAAAATTAAAAATTGATTTAAGTACGGAATATTGTTTCAAATGCTATAATTAATAGTATTTTTTTATGAAATATGTCTCTAAAAAAATTTATATTTAGTGTTACTTGCACAATTGACAAAAAAAAATTATATATAATCCAATGAAAACCAAAAACTTTAATTTTAAAATCAATTAGTAGTTTTATTCTTGGTCACTTCAAGATTGTGGTTGAAAATTAAATAAAACAATTGGCTCTGAAGACGGCAATTCATGGTGCCGAAACAAGTGTATCTTGCGCAGACTTGTAAGCCAGATGTCCAAATGAATGCTCTGATATAAAAAACATAATTTTTAACAAAATTTGTTTTATTTATTTTTCAACCACCATCTTGAAGTGACCAAGAATAAAACTACTGATTGATTTTAAAATTAATTAATTACTGGTCTACACTAAAAAACTATTTAACAAAAAACTTTAATGCAAATTTTCTCAAATCTCGGTACCTGACGCTTGACACACTAATGCATAACAGGATCCATATATGTCCCGGAAAAAAAAAAAATTTCAACCGAATTATACTATTTTCGTGGTATGGTTCAAATTTTATATTGGTTATTACTTTCTCTTACCAATATATATAATTTATAGAGAGAAAATATTGGATTTATGTCAAAAATTTCTTGTCAAGATTTTGATGGAATTAGTGTCTGTGAACAAAATATCTCAAGAACCAAATGAGCTAAGAGTTTGAAATTTCATATTTAAGTTAGATACCTCCCTGGGGCCTAATACGAAGCTTTTGAACAAAATCGACTAAAAAGTACTAGTACTTTACTGATGCACTTTTTCAGTTGTTTTTACTTTCTCTTACCTATATGTATATGTTAATATACATATCTCTATATATATAAAGAGAGAGAAAGTATTGGTTTCATGTCAAAAATTCGATGTCGAGATTTTGATGGATCTTCACGTTTTGAGGTCCCCTGAATCCAAAAAAGTGGTTTTCGCGACATGGTCTGTCTGTGTGTCTGTGTGTGTGTGTGTATGTGTTCAATTTTAAGCATGAAGGAATTGAGCTACGAGGTTGAAATTTTATATATAAGTTAAACACCCTCCGGGACCGGAAAAATAAGCTTTTAATCAAAATCGGCCAAAGATTACTACTAGTACTTTACTGATGTACTTTTTCAGTTTTTTTCGATTTTCTCAAAATTTGCTCCAACGATTTTTTTTTAAATTCAAAAATCAATTAATTTTTAGATTCTCTTTAAAATGTATATTCTTATTTTGCAATTGAAATCTTCTGAAGACCACTTTACTCTTGTATTTCATAGGGAAGATAGGAGAAATGGTTGCCATGGTAACAAAATATAAATATTTTCCCATACTTATAAATTTTACTTCTGAATTCATATGTTCCGTACTGTTGGGAACTAAATATATGTCGACACAAAAAATCTGGTGTGACAAGCACAGAACACAACTTTCGATTACCGAAGGTAAGAGAAAGTTGTGTGCTGTGCGCCAGTCACACCAGATTTTTTTTTTTTTTGATTTTCTCAAAATTCGCTCCATTATAAATCAATTATTTTTTAGATGTTCTTTAAAAGATATATTCTCATTTTGCTCTTGAAGCACACTTTACGCATATGACTGACCCTTTAAACCAGCGTTTCCCAACCTTTTGAAGTCCACGGCACCCCAAAGGTGCGTTGGGAATAATATTACACACTAGAGGCACCCTTCCTTTTTTCCCCTATCAAAACGAAATTTTTTCCGCCCTGGGGCAAATTTTTTTTCCCTTGCGTGAAAATCATTTGACCTTTTTTTTGGCAAAGCTTAATTTTTTCCGGGGCACACCGGTTGGGAACCACTGCTTTAAACAGTCATAAATAGACCCTTTTGCTGTGCCCAGTCGGTACCCTCCGAAGGAGGGCTTTGCGACTAGTATTCTATATAGAGAAGTTAGAAATATCTCTATTTGAAACAAAGCTAAACTAGGGCTCTCATCAATAGCTAATAACTTTGTTTTTTATTACAATTTGAATTTTTCTATTTATTATTCAATTGTTTTTTTCTCTGTTTGCTTCCTCCATATGTTTATACTCGTTGTTTGTATGCATTCTATATTCTTTGATCTTTTCATTGTATGAAAATTAACAATTTTTTTGTTTTTGTATAGAACATGTTATTTTTTTTTGCTGCGATAGCATGACTATTAAATACAATTCTGTAACTATGAATTTAGAGCGAGGGAGGGAGAGGAAAAAAAAATTCAAATTATTATTTTAGGGCGAGTCAAAAAAAAACTTCAAGACTTTTAATGCCTTCAAAGCGTTTCGGACCCTTGTCTAAGCCATCTTCAAAGCCAGTTGGCGAAAATAAATAAAATTTCAATATTCTCTCCGTTCTTTCGAATATCGCTGATATTATTATTAATTCGCACCAGGTTTGCCAGGCATCCCGATTTGAGCGGGAAAGTCTCGAGCTAAACGGTTAATTCTCGAGTCCCAACCTGCCTAAAAAAAGAATAATAAATTTTAAGAAACAATTTAAGCACCAATCGAAAGTATGAAGCCTATAGAATATGCCGGCATTAGGTTTAGGTTGCCTTTTTATTTCTGAACTTGTACCGGTGTGTTTAATAAATAAACCTTACATAAAAATAAAGATAGCCGTAAGGATGATCAATTAGAATCATCCTCAGTACAATCAACAGATGTTTTGCAAATCGTTAACTCTTCCCATCCAATATGACAAAATAGCTGCGCATTCCATGAATGCAATTTTCATAATGATTATTTCTGTGGCCTTCTTCAGGTGCAATGTTTATGAAAATTGCATTCATGGAATGCGCAGCTATTTTGTCATATTGGATGGGAAGAGTTAACGATTTGCAAAACATCTGTTGATTGTACTGAGGATGATTCTATACCATTGGAATCGAAATATCTACAAATAAACGGATAATACGCAAAAGTATTCATTTTTTTGGCCGATGTCCTTATAATATAATTAAAAATAAAGATAATTTTATTACGAATAAAATGATGTTCGGTTGCCTGCGGAAACCCTGCGCTGAATCCTGGTTGCCGTGGTTACTTTAATGATAGACTTTTTCGGTTTTTTTTTCGATTTTCTGAAAATTTCCTCTAACGATTTTGATTAAAATTAAAAAATCAATTATGTTTGTATATATACTTCTAGGGCTGAATGGGGCAACCAACCTGACAGCCGATAAAATAAAATAAAAAATAAATACAAGAGTAAAATGGTCTTCAAAAAGTTTCAACCCCAAAATGATAATATACATTTTAAAGAGAGTCTAAAAAATAATTGATTTTTGAATTTTTAATCATTTTTAGAGAAAATTTTCAGAAAATCGAAAAAAAAAAAACCGAAAAAGTTTTTCAGTAAATTAACCGCAGCAACCGGGATTCAGTACAGGTTTTCCGCAGGCAACCGAACATGATTTTATTCGTAATAAAATTATCTTTATTTTGATCTAAGGTTTATTTATTAAACACACCAATGGAGGAATTTTCGGTTTAACTGTGGTTTATTTGTAAAAATTACAACGTTTCGGCCACTCATTCTGTGGCCCTCTTCAGGTACAATTCAACTAAGATCACAAAGTAGTTTCATCTGTGACAATCTCAATTGAATTTGAATTGAAGTTAAACCGAAAATCTAATTCTCTTACTAATGATAACAACTGTGAAAGCCTAAACTCCAAAACACAGGGGGAAGTTATTAATTTTGACTTACTTGTTTATACCTGGCAACTCATAGTTATCACAGGAAATAAAAAGGCAACCTAATGCTGGCATATTCAAACGCTTCATACTTTCGATTGGTGCATAAATTGTTTCTTAAACAAACGGGCGCAATTTTGAAAAAAAAAAAAAATTAGTTTTTAAATTTGTAATTGATTGCACAGGAATTTTTCAGGCAACCTATTCACGATATATTATTTAACATATTAAATTTCATGTAAAATACTTTTCATCCATTAAACAGCTAGGTGCAAATCGACCTCTCCCTTCGGATCCCCTACTATTAGGAAGAATATTCAGTTTAATGCTGGCGAAAAGAAAGAAACAGATTATTAAAAAAAGTCAAATTATTGGTAAAACAAAATTCCCGATATATATACAATTTTTCAAATCTGGCAACCCTGATTCGCACACAAAACTTGTATCAGACATTTCGTTTTTTTTTTTTTGTTTTTTTTTTTGTGCTCTCCCTAACAAATGCCAATTAATAAAAATTAAAAATAATATAAGGCTAATTAACTAACAAACATTTTATATTGACTGTATATGTTGACAGCAGGTTGTATAATTAAATAAGTGTATAATAAATAATCAAAAACGACTGTTCTGTCAGATGATATTTTCTCTCTTGCTATTATATTAGACGTGCACTGAATGAGATGAGATGAGATGAGGAGTAGCTAAGTAAAAGGATATCCATTTCAAGGGGTGGGGGGAGGGTGAAAGCTCAATCGGGAAGAGAGAGAGAGAGAGGTTAATAATAAACAAACACTCTCTCTGACATCTGTCAAGGTGGCAAGTAAATTTGTTTACAAACAAAGGATGGAGAAATTAAACAAAAAAATCTGGTGTGACTGGTCGGACAGCAGTGTGCTTGCTTGTCACTTCAGATTTTTTGTGTCGATATATATTTAGTTTTCGACAGTATGGTACATTGTAATTCAAGTTATAAAATTTATAAACATGGAAAAATATTTATATTTTGTTACAATAGCAACCATTTCTCCTATCTTTTCTATGAAGTACAAGAGTGTGCTTCATAAGATTTCAATGCCAAAATGAGAATATACATTTTAAAGAGCATCTAAAAAATAATTGATTTTTGAAATTTAATCAAAATCGTTGGAGCCAATTTTGAGAAAATCGAAAAAAAAAGAGAAAACATACATCAATATACTTTTTTTGCTAATTTTATTTAAAAGCCTATTTGGTATGTACAGTGAGGGTCAATATTAAGTCCCACCCATGCGTTTTCTACTTGTGATTATTTCATTGTTTTTATAAAAGAAAATGAAAATCTTTTTTGGAAACTTTCTAGGTTTGAACCATGAAAGTTTCCATTAAAAAATATATAATATTTTTTTAAAAACAATGAAATAATCACAAGTAGAAAACGCATGGGTGGGACCAGTAGCGTAGCCAGGATTTCTGCTTGGGGGGGGGGGCCCAAAAATTTTATGAACATAAAAATTCCTCCCCCCATATTCAGGAAACTTAAAGTGGAGAAACTTTTTTTTAGATAATATAAGAATTATAAATAAAAAATCTGGTGTGACTGGCGCACAGCACACAACTTTCTCTTACCTTCGGTAATCGAAAGTTGTGTTCTGTGCTTGTCACACCAGATTTTTTGTGTCGACATGTATTTAGTTTCCGACAGTACGGTACATTCGATTTTCAAGATGTAAAATTTATAAGTATGGGAAAATATTTATATTTTGTTACCATGGCAACCATTTCTCCTATCTTTTCTATGGAGTACAAGAGTAAAGTGGTCTTCAGAAGATTTCAATCACAAAATGAGAATATACATTTTAAAGAGAATCTAAAAAATAATTGATTTTTGAATTAAAAAAAAAATCGTTGGAGCAAATTTTGAGAAAATCGAAAAAAACTGAAAAAGTGCATCAGTAAAGTACTAGTACTCTTTGGCCAATTTTGTTCAAAAGCTTCGTGTCACGTCCCATGGGGGTGCCTAACTTAAATATAAAATTTCAACCTTCTAGCTCTTTTCGTTCTTGAGATATTTTGTTCACAGACACACACACAGACAGACAGACAGACCATGTCGCGAAAACCACTTTTTTGGATTCAGGGGACCTCAAAACGTATATATCCATCAAAATCTCGACATCGAATTTTTGACATGAATCCAATACTTTCTCTCTCTATATATATTAACATATATATAGAGGTAAGAGAAAGTAAAAAACAAATAAAATAAAAATTTTTTTCTTGAAATAAAAAATAATTTTAATACAAAATTCGTAAATATTAAAGATTTTTTCCATTATTTTAGATTTTAGAATTTATGAGAGTTAATAAAATAATTATTTTAAAAAAATTAGGGAAAACAATAAGTATTTTTTTTGTTTTGGTGAAGGCTTTGGGGGGGGGGGGCCCTGCCCCCCTGAATACGCCACTGGGTGGGACTTAATATTGTCACTCACTGTACATAACTTAAGTTCCAAGTTCCAGCTTTTTTCATTTTTGAGATCTTTTTTTCACAGACACTTTGTGGGGCTCAATTTTTTTTTTTTTAAAATTATTTAAGGCCTTTGGCCATTCCCTAAAACTCTTGATTGACAATTTTTTACTTTCTCTTACCTCTATATATATATATGTTATTATATGAGAGAGAAAGTATCGGATTCATGTCAAAAATTCGATGTCGAAATTTTTATTTTTTTACAAACTATATAGTTTACAATATTAAAGTGATAAATAGTCGTTTACAATAAAATTAAAAAAAAAAAAAAAATCGTTTATAATGAATTCTTATTAGATTAATTGAATGCTGGTAAAGTCTCTTTAATCATCTTGTTGATAAAGGTTTGGAATTGCGGAGATGAAATTTGATTTTCTATCTACTGTAAAGGGCCCACCAGTGACTCCAAGACTTTCTTGATAAATGCAAACATTATTTCTTCGAAATTATTTTTATAAAAAGGCGACTCTACTATAGGGGTTTTTGAATATTCAATGTTGTTAGATACATTTTGTTGCTGACTGAAATGAGGCTGTTCTCTTGGTCCTTGGCTTCTACCTCCTTTTCAACTCCTATTTTGTTATGACTTCTTGGCAGTGGCGGATCCAGAGGTGTTTCTCGGGAGGGGGGGTAATATGGAGTGACTGGTCGCACAGCACACATTTTTTCTTAATTTCGGTAATTTAAAGGCGTATTCTGTACTTGTTTGCCAGAATATAAATACAAATTAAATTTTTAAGTATTAATTTTTAAAATTTTACATTAAAAATACATTTTTTTTCAAATCTCAGGGGGGTAATTACCTCCTATACCCCCCCCCCCTTGTATCCGCCCTTGCTTCTTGGAAACTGGGAGTCATATTTTTTGCTAACATATAATTAATCAGCTGTATTCTCATTTTCTTTTAATGGAGGAAGATTTTCTGAGTAAGAAATACAAACATGATTTGCCGATTTTATTTAAAAGCTTATTTGGTGGGTACATAACTTAAGTTTCAAGTTCCAGCTTTTCTTCACAGATATTAAGTGGGGCTCAAAACGTTTATTTTCATTAAAATTTCTACATCGAGTTTTTTAAAGAATCGCAATACTCTTTATATTGACATATATAGGTAAGAGAAATTAAATTGAGATTTGATTGTCTAAACTCAAGGCTTAAGTCTCTCTACTACGTTTTAATATTGGCACCGACTGTACCATATTTAACATATTTAGGCCTATATAAATGATTTGGCTTTATGAGAGGTTTACTTTTGTGAAATCTTTTGAACTCCTTCTTTGATTTAATTTAATTATTCACCTCAAAAGAGGTAATCAAAACCGCACAATCAGCGCGTTTTCTTTACCTTATTAAAGAAAAATCCATTTTCATAATTCATTTATTTCTTTTTCGAAATCAATACAAAATTTATTTATTATTTCCACTCTATTAACGAATATATCTCATTAAATCAATTCACTTTTTCTAAAGGTAAAAATGTAATTTAAAATAAAAAAAGAAAGTAATAAAATTAAAGGGAAAGAACAGGGAAAGGGGGTGGGGGGAGGACAACATGAAATAACGCTATCCGTCATGTGGAATTAATTAACCAGACGTGTGCTAGTAGGCAAATTGACTTCTTTTTTAAGTGAACAAGAGAGATCGATCACTAAAGGCTTATTTTCTTTTTCTTTTTTGTTGTTGTGTTGTTGATACAAAAAAGAAAAAAAAACAATTGAAAATAAAAAGTTGTTACAAAACGTTGTATAATCAATGATAAATCTAAACACACGACAGACGGACGGACGGACAAAGTAAATTAAATAATTTCTTATCACAGTTTATTTTTTTTTTTTTAACTTTATGATTACGTTATCCTATCTCTCTCTATGCTTTAAACTAATCTCATAATTAAAAATTTTAATTTTTCTAAAAATTCATTTAATCATAAATTTTCTCCCCCCCCCCCTCTCTCTTTTCCTTTTCGTGTGTTAATTCATTCAAAACTTGTTATCAAAGAGTAGTACTAAATTTCTTTTGTTTTTGAACTTTGCTCCCCCTCCCCCCCCAAAAAGTTTGAATAAGAGCCAACAACTATCTGCTTGCTTCCTTTTGTCTGAATTATTATGAAATCTATTAAATTTGTATTATTATATGGGACATTAATAATTATTATAATACGTGAGGTAAACTAACAAAAAGACATGGTGTGATTTATACAACCAACAAAAGCCCGAAAAAGAGGCGAGAGGAAGAAGAAGAAGAAAAGTTAAATTTTATTAATATTTGCCAACCATCTTTTAAAAATACCTGGTGTGATGGCGACCGCCTTCGGGCGAGCAAATGCACATACACACAGGGACAGGAAGTCAGCCGCTAGCGATTTATATTATAGTATGATGATGATTATAGATCTTATAATTTATTATTATTTGAAATTCCTATCGGGATCCCGGTTTATTTACACGAGGTGCTTTCGTGCATGGAGACACATACCTCAAACCCAACCGGCCTCTGGCCGTAGCCATCTACCGGCACCCCGTGAAGTTACGTTATTTCCTATCTCTAGTTCCTCCTCCTTCGTTCGTTTCTAGCTAGTGAACTAATCCTTATTTCTGGTTCCAACCGGCTCCTTATATCCAACCTCTTCTATGCTAAGGAGGATGTCCTAGATTGAGGAGAGACTCCCTCAGCACCGACTCCTTTCGAAGAATGCATCACTGAGAGAGAATCCTTCTTTACGTCCCTTCCACAGGACGGGATGTCACTGCAACTCCCTCTCCAAGTAGTTTTTTTTTTTTTTAACATTCACATTTTTTTTCTCATTCACACTCACAATCATACACGCATTCACACAGTCTTTTCGGCAACTTAGGCCATTTAAGACTTTAAATGATATCCCTTATTTATTATTATACATATTGGGGTCCAGGCATTCTTATATAAGCCATTTAGTATCCAAATGCCTTAAATAACTGTTAAAATCATCGGACTGCCTGGGGTCCGAACCCGCGAGGTTCGGTATCTACGTAGAGTTGCCTGAGGCCTATTGTAGTAGGATCCAATATTCCAATCCAGGGATTACTTGAGGATTTGTTTACATTAAATAAATATTTTTATTTAATGAAAAAACCTTGCACGCCCAGGGTTTGGACATGGATCTTCTTTGTAGAAGCCGACACCCTAACCCGCTACACCAGCGAGCCCCCCCAGACTTGATAATGCAGAACTGAAATTCAATTACTAGTGATTGCATTTTCGATCGCATGGCTTGTTGTATTTTAACATAGATTTTTGTACTTGATGTTTGCCCATATGACGATTCAAATTGATACGAACATATTTAAACATGAAAATAACTTACAGTACTATACCACCTGTACTTATTTTTGACAATTTTGGGCGTGCTCTGAGGATTAGTGCGACTAGCTCACGAAAACAAAATATAAACTTTTTCATTATACGTAGCTGCTGTTTCCATGGGCGTAACTAGAGAATTTGGCTGGGGGGGGATGGGACCAGCTATCCTCCGGGGGGCCTGGAAATTTCTCAATTTTTCTTGGGGCAGGGAGCTTTCTGGCTCTCCCCTCCCCCGGCACCCCTTGGTTCGCCCATGGCTCTTTCCATCCAATCTTCTATTTCAATATCTTCAGCTATCCATTTCAAAAAATTATTTACTTACTGTTTTTTGTTTGCTCCATAATTTCCCTAGTGATTTATTCCTAAAACCTATAATTCAAGTTTCTTTAGTAAAGATTTTGAATATTAAAAATCAGATATATACGCCGCTCTACGTTAGGGGTGGGGCATAAGAATATAAGAAACGCTTAAGTGGGGTGAGGCATAGCACAAAAAAGATTGGTTTAAAGTCTCTTGATGTTTCACTCCAGATTTGGCCGTTTGAATTTCTTTTTTTTTTTTTCTTCACCTGAATGCTTATGCAAAGTTTTGGGGGCAATTCAAAAATTTTTCACCCACTCCTCATTTAACTAAAATCTTTTTCTTTTTTTTTTTTATTAAAGTTCTTCTCTTTTAATAAAATTTTCAATTGAACTTCTACCTGAAGAAATAATTTAATTTTTGTTATTATCATTTATTTTTACTTTCTCTTACTCTATATATGAAATATATAGAGAGAGAAAGTATTGTTTAACATAAATTCAATGCTTATCTCTCAGCGGCAAAAGCAAAATGTTTCTTTACAATAAAAAACAATTACATGAAAATCCATCAAGTAGTTTTAGAGTTGAATAAAAATTTTATCAAGGAAATAATATTTAAATTTCACTTAAGAAAGAAGAGGAATCAAGTTGAAGGATTAATTTTTTATTCTCTCTTCTCTCCAACTTTTTGACATGCCACTATCATCATCCCTTTTCAAGTTAATGGCTTTAGAACAAGAGAAAGCTAGAGGGAGAGGGAGAATGTATGTATGGATGGGTTTCCGGGGCTGTTGGTTCGTTGGTTTAAAGGGAATCTCCACTCACACACAGATTTCCTTTAAACAAAAAACAAAAAAGCAAAATCAATAACAGAAATACAAAAAAAAAAGATATAGTTTTCTCTAATTGTATATATTGGAAAGAAGTTCTAATATGGTAGCAACCTTTTTTTTCGGCATTGATAATTCTATAATTTAAATTTCGTTTTGGAACATATAGCGAAATATCCAACCTATAATAATTATATAAAGTGGTGACAAAGTCAAAAATAAATTTCTTATTTATTAAAAAATGAATAACCAAATAGTTCAGCACTCTTCCAAAAGATGGCAGGCATTATCAGATCATTTATAAGCCTATATTTTTATGATGTTATAAATGATATATAATATATAATAATATTTATAAACTGTTCATTATTAAAAGATCGCGAAAATCAAAAAAATACATGAGATTAAATTTAAATTAAATATAACCCTACCATCCTGCCATCTGTTGGTAAATTTTCGTAATAGTTAGGCTTTTCGGCTAAATGTTTAAGACTCCTAACGCCATCTTTTAGGCAAAAACAGGGGAAGTCTCTTCCCTAAAATCAGATTTAAAGTCAACAAATGGGTATTAAAAAGTAATGTAAAAACAATCAGCGTTAAAAAAATGCTCTTCTCTAAACCAAGTTTTCACAGCGAAGTTAATATGTTGCTTTTATTTCAAAGCTATCAAAATCATAACCTTTCTTTTTAGGTTAAGGACGCCATTTTTATTTTAAATACGACGTTAAAATATTAAAGGCACCCCCTAGATTTGACATTAATTTTTAACACTATTTATTAAATGTTAACGCTTTGGCTTTGAAGTTTTTGTTTACAGAATAGCTATTTGAGGCAAGGAAGTGTTAAAAATGAATTAATGTTGTTTACAGATGTTAAAGGTAATGTTTTTGCTTGGAGAATAGACCTGGAGAACAGCTTTACCTCCTGTAGAGCCTTAACACTTTTTCAGAGAGAGAGGGAAGGAAATTTTTAATTCACCCTCCTCCCGGGGGGGGGGGAGGGGGCGGCCCTCCCACAATCCACCTAAATGCATTAAGGGAACATGTTGAAAAATAAAATAAAATAAATTATTATATTATTTACTAATCTCTTAACCTAATTTGTATAATATTTTTAATTTATTTATTTTCAAATGTTTGATTACTGTGAAAAGTCATATATTAATTAAAAAAAAAAGCAAACATTAATTGAATTACTCCCTAGACCAGTGTTTTCCAACCTTTTTGAAGTCCACTGCACCCCAAAGGTCTGTTGGGAATAACATTACACACTAGGGGCACCCTTCATTTTTTTATTCCTCTAGCATAACGAAATTTTTTAAGGTACTCCGGTTAATTGTTGCCGCTTACATTAAAATCTCCGTTAATTATCCTTTTTTAGAAAAACTATTTTTTCCGCCTCTTATTATTATTTTTTTGTTTATCTAAATATCTCGCGGCACCCCTTAGCCATTTTCGCGACACCCTTGAGTGCTGGGGCACACCGGTTGGGAACCACTGCCCTAGACCATTCTTTTGGCTTTTAAAGATTTTTAAAACCTGCTTTGTTTCGAATAAAATGCTATTCAAAATCACTTCCTTGCCTCTAATAGATATTCTCTAAACAAAATATTTAAAGCCAAAGCGTTAACATTTAGTAAATAGTGTTAAAAATTAAAGCCATGTCCATGGGGCGGCTTTAATATTTTAACGTCGTGCTTAAAATAAACATGGCGTCCTTAACCTAAAAAGTAAGGTTATGATTTTGATATCTTTGAAATAAAAGCAACATGTTAACGCCGCTGTTAAAACTTTGTTTAGAGAATAATGTTAGCATTTTTTTTAACGCTGATTGTTTCTATATTACTTTTTAACACTCATTTGTTTATTTTAAATTTTAACGTCTGTAGTAAAATGTGACAGGGCTCACTTTAAAACAGACAATAATGAGAGAGCTGTTCAACTAGTCTTAGAATAGATAGAGTTAATTTAGGGATAACATTTTATCTAAAGTTGATTCTTTTGTTGTCATTTCTCTCTCCTTTCGTTTTTCTATTTTTTTTTTTTTTTTTTTCACTGACCTTTTAACATTTCTTGATTTTTATTTATTCGCACGTGTCTCTCTCTCATCAATATAATATTTATTTGGAATGTGTCCTTTTGATTTTTCAAATGTAAACATTTTTACGTTTTATTTTTTTAAATGTCAAATTCCCAATTCAAAAAATTAAAAACAGGAGAGGAATTTTTTATTTGACTTTGTGTCACACAACTCACCTAGTTTAGAATTTTTTTTTTTTTTTTTTTTTTTTGGACACATATACAAAAGTAATGATGATGGAACTTTTTCTTACCATACTTACAAGTTGTTAGTACCCGATGGTAATATAGTTTGTAACGTTTTCATTGATTGACTGATTCATCTTTCTTTTAAAACCTACACACAACACACCTATCAACACGCTTACTAAGATTGGTTACCCGAGTCGAAATTTAAGGCCTGCTGAAAGCCTCCTAAAGTCGCTTTCTAAGATCGGCTAGTGATGATATGTGGCATTCTTAATTCCTCAATTGCTTTCGGGGCTTGGTGTAGGGGTTAGGGTACCAAAAGTCGCTGGTTCGGACCCGAGGCAGTCCGATGATTTTATTTAAGCAATTTGGTATCCAAATGTAGGCCAATAAGAATGCCTGGACCCCCAATATGTATATTATTCAATAACGGATATCGTAAAAGTCTTATATTGCCTGAGTTGCCGAAAAGACTGTGTGAAGGTGTGTGTGAGTGTGAATGAGAAAAAAGTGTGAGTGTTTTGAACGTTGACATTGGTAATAAATAATTTTGGGCCGAATAAAGTCTATTTTCTTCACCTTCCTGCGAGTGTTTTTTTTTTTTAAGAAAAAAAAGAAATTCCTCAATTTTTGTTTATTTTGATACTCAACTTTCATATCATATAGTCTACATGTATTTTGTAAAAAAATTTTTTGTAAACCTGGAAGCCTTATGCCCTATGGCTTGAGGGGTGAAATTAAAAAAAAAAAAAAACTTTCATATTTTATTTTATTGTCCGGTGCCATATCACGTGCAATTTCGGGATATAATATTCTTCTATAAAAATATTGAAAACAATATTTGTGTGTGTTGTATTTAATGAAATGTTTAAATACTTAATAAATCTTATATTATTCAATATATTATATTTATTTTAGAATTAGGACTTTTGCTGAACCATACGTATATAGAAGGAACCGGAGAATAAAAATCATTTTTTTTTTGTACTGATGATGACCAGGCGTGATGCCGGTCGAAATATTTACGAATTAAATTGATGTGAGAGGCGTCCATTAACGGCTGGTTTTATTCTCCGGTTCCTTTTATATTTATTTATTTATAATTTATAAATAAATAAATATATTTAATATTTACTGAGAATCTCCTCAGCACGAGTTGTTAAAAAGTCGACTTTCAGAAATGATTAATCGATCCCGAGAATCGAAAAATATCAAGTCGATTCCAAAATCGAAAATCGACTTTTCAAACGTAGTAAAAACAATTTTTGGTTAATAGAAAATATTTTATTTATCCTTTTCATAAATTGACTGACTGGCGCTCTTTCCTCTCTCGTTCATTTATTTAAATAGGATAATAGAATGATAGTTGTTTGCACTCACTCACTTTTCATTCATTTATTTAAACATAAAATATCCATAGGGGGAGATGATGTAATTTAATAACACCAAAAAAAAAGATTTTTTTTTTTCAAATTATGTATTCAAATTAATCAAGTAAAGTAAATGCAACTTTAAAATTAATCATAACCATAAACGAGAGAGAGAGAGAGAGGGTAATAAAATATAAATTAACACATTTTGTAATTAATGTAAATTGTTTGTAGTGGCAGCAATTAGGTTTTTGTGGTAAGGCCGATGGGAGTGGGGGTGAAATTATTTTTAGGAAATTATAAAATGCAAATTGAACTCTATTTTTTTTCTATTCCTGGTATTAATTTGTAAAATTTGAATTTCGTCAACTAACCGGAATGATTATGTCTTTTTTTTATTTGGGAAACTGATAGCTTAATTAAGGACTATCTATAATAACCCTCACCCCTCTGGTGGCCGAGGGGTTAGAGAAAGTAGCAAATGTCAATAAAAAAAATCTGGTGTGACTAGTCGCACAGCACACAACTTTCTCTTACCTTCGGTAATCGAAAGTTGTGTTCTGTGCTTGTCACACCAGATTTTTCGTGGCGACATATATTTAGTTTCCGCCGATATATTAGAATTCAAGATGTAAAATTTATAAGCATGAGAAAACATTTATATTTTGCTACCATGGCAACCATTTCTCCTATCTTTTCTATGAAGTACAAGAGTAAAGTAGTCTTCAGAAGATTTTACTGGCAAAGTGAGAATATACATTTTAAAGAGCATCTAAAAAATAATTGATTTATAAATTAAAAAAAAAAAATGTTGGAGTGAATTTTGAGAAAATCGAAAAAAAAAAACAACCTAAAAGTACATCAGTAAAGTATTAGTACTCTTTTGACGATTTTGATTAAAAACTTATTTTCACGCCTCAGGGGGCTGCATAACTTAAATATAAAATTTCAACCTCCTAGCTCAATTCCTTCATGCTTTAAATTTTACCCAGACACACAGACAGACAGACCATGTCGCTAAAACCACTTTTTTGGACTCAGCGGACCTCAAAACGTGAAGATCCATCAAAATCTCGACATCGAATTTTTAACATGAATCCAATACTTTCTCTCTCTATATATATTAACATATATATAGAGGTCTCTAAGTCTATGTAATCATTAGTGTCAGATCTGACACGTTGTGGTTACTCTGAGGAGTAACTTTCATGAGAATAATACTGAGGTGGGTTCCCGTTTCCTTCCTCAGGAGGAGGCATCTCAATAGAGTTGGATAATTTATTGCCATGAGGTGGATTTGAACTCGAGTTGTCTCCAACTGAGAATTATAAGCTTAACTGCTTTATCCCCTCGGCTAATCGCCTCCTCATATATATAGAGGTAAGAGAAAGTTAAAAATATATTTTGTAAAAGTGTGATGAATCCCCCGAGCCGAAAAAAGGCATCCCCATGGACATGACACGAAGCTTTTGAACAAAATCGGCCAAAGAGTACTAGCATTTTTCTGATGCACTTTTACTTTTCAGTTTTTTTTTCGATTTTCTCGAAATTCGCTCCAACGATTTTGATTAAAATTCAAAAATCAATTATTTTTTAGTTGCTCTTTAAAATAAATGTATATTCTCATTTTGCGATTGAAAACTTTTGAAGACCACTTTACTCTTGTTATTCCACTCTTTCCCCCCAACCCCTATCATGCGTTTTGCGACCTAAAGAAATAGAACAGGCCGGCCCGTCGCAGGGTCTGTCGCTTGTTTAAAATAGGAAATAAGACATACATACAAAGAAGAGAAGGACTGTCTGTCTCAGCTCGGGCAGCTCGTGGTCGCCATCCACGTACCCACAAGATGTGGGCGCCTGGGCGAAATAAATACCCAGTATATAAAATCATTATATCAAATGTAAAAAGTGGATCCAGCAAAATATTCTCTGTGTGTGTGAACAAAATATTCAAGGACTAAAAAAATAGCTATTCTACATTATTTAGCTACTTTAAAAATAAATAATGTGCGGTCAATCACTCCAGATTTTATCTTTTTTTTTCTCTAATTCATTCTTTTTATTTTTTTTTTTGATGATGTATTTAATCAAAGTTTTAATTTTGTTTTTGTTGCAGGTACAGAACGTTTGGTTGTTGTTTGGTGTCCTTTGTCCTCTCATCTCACATGCACACACAGAGAGAGCGTTAATATTCTCTCTCTCTCTCTCTCTCTCCACCCACCACGAATGAACGGTGAGTAGGAGGCTATGACCTACGTGTCTCTTTCCCTTAAACAAACTATTTTGAAACATCACTCGTCTACCTGCCCCTTTGCTCTAAATTTAGTTATTTAGTATATTAAAGTAGATAGCATAATAAACGCTTTTGTCTTTTTTTCCCCCTCTTTTGATTATAAAATTCTACACTATTTAAAGTGTATTTCTCTACATTTGTTAAAATAATTTTATTTTTATTTATTAGTATTTTGTTTTATTTGTAATTCTTTCAACAAAAAAAACTATGCAAATGTGAAATGCGGGGGTCATTGATTTTGTTATCCTTTTGATGTAAAACGTAGCGATATTAAATTCTTTTCATTATCATAATTTTGTCCTATATAGGATAGGTAGAGCTTTGTTTGAAAAAATATAGAATTTTTTAAAACAACACTCAAATAGGCTTAAATAAGCCTGTCAATATGATAGATTAAGATAACAAATTTACGAGATGAGTTTGTGTTTGATCGGGTGAAAATATGGCCCCTTTGGAGTCGAACCAGGACTTGCACATTTTCGAGGCGGGGGCGGACTACCTTTATCATAGGACAAATCTCAAGTTCAAACTCAAACTCAAGCTCAATCTCAAACTAAAGCTCAAGCTCCAATCCCGATCCCAATCCCAATTTCATTGTTAATGTCAATGTCCAATTAGCATCTCCACATCAATTCTTATTAATATTATTGTCTTAATAGTCCAAGAGCTGGGGACAAAAATGGTCAAGAATTTTCTGAATGCTAATATTTTCAGAATAGGTTGTATTTTAGTGATGGAAAGATACTCTAGAGTCAGCGCTTCCAGTACCGGAGCGTTTAGCGGGAATAAGCAGGTAAAGTTGCGGGATTTTTCGCAAATATCTCGAAAACTATGCAGCTTTCCGCAAAAATTCATCTATACAAAAATAATCGAAATTAAATTACAAACAAAAATGGTCTAGTAAATAATCACGCTAAAGTGAACGGTTCGGGAGATTTAGAGGGGTAAAATTTGTAATCCATTTGAAAAGAGATACTGATATAGAGACATATTTATATCTTGTTACCATGACAACCATTGTTAGAATTACAAATTTTACCCCTCTATATATCTCCCGAACCGTTCACTTTAGCGTGATTATGTACTAGACCATTTTTGTTTGTAATTTAATTTCGACTTATTTTTGAATAGATGAATTTTTGCGGAAAACCGCATAGTTTTCGAGATATTTGCGAAAAACCATCTTCCCGCAACTTTACCGGTTTATTTCCGCTAAATGCCCCTATACTGAAAGTGCTGCCTATAGAGTATCTTTCCATCACTAAAATGCAACCTATTCTTAAAAATAAGCCTTCAGAAAACTCTTGCCCATTTTTGTCGCCAGCTCTTGGACTATAACGACCATCTTTATTAGATATAGTTTGTTATTTATATAAGCCTATACGTATATATTTTAAAGTTATTGCTACCTGTGAACGTTCCACACGCTTGTTTCTAGAGGCCACCAAAAAAAAAAATCAATTCAAAGAATTTTTTATCTCTTGATTAAAAAAAAGTAAAAATAATAATAACTAAATGTTAATCATATTTTGCATTTTTAATTATTTCCCTATCTCTCTCTTTCTATATTTTTGTTTTCTGTTGAAAAACAAATCCTAAAAACCTTCGTTGAAATAATAATAAAGGCTGGCCTCTATAGAGGGATATAATAATTAATAATGAACAGAGAAAGTTTGAATTGAACATCTTGTGACTTCATCTATTATTCACTGTTCTAGGATTAAACAAAAAAAAAGTTTTTTTTTTTATTTTATACTTTTTATATTTTGTTTGATTGCAAGGGGAGAAAAAATACAAATAAAAATTCCAATCTTCTAAATCAGGGCTGCGCAAATTTTTTTTTTTTTTAGAACCTCAAAAATGTTGCAAACCCCCACTCTTCGTTCCCCGGGAACGTTTTGCAACTTCGTTGTCTATTTTATTAATTACATAATTAAATTAAATACTTAATTATATCTCGTTATATTCTATGAAATAACTTACAAGGGGACGGCCAAGTGAGTATATCACGGATTCGTTTGAAAAAAATTGAGGTGATACTTTGAGCCAAAAAAATGTTCACGTGTCTCGGCGTTTTACTCCATAGAGCCCCGATTGGCCAAAAAAAAATAAATAAATATCGAAACAATTTTCGCGCTTTCAAGTAGTTTCTGTTTGAAACATTACGTAACAGTCAACTGTGGCTAGGCTGGTAGCGTAGCCGACTGGTAAGTATGTGGTCCCGGGTCCAAACGACGGAGGATGCAGGAGGATGCAATTTTTTTTTTTTTTAATCTTTTATATGTTATTATAACAAACAATATTTTTAAAACTGTTTCATATTATTTTTTTTAAGTAATTAAATTTTAAAATTTTTTTCAAATTGTTTTTCGAGTTTATTTAGTACCTTAAAATTAAAATTTAATTTAAATACATGAAGAAAATATCATTTATTACAGTATTTAAATATATGAAGAAATAAAGAAGGCATAAAATAATCCATTAATTAAATAAATACATGAAATTAATAAAAAATTTAATTGCTTATATTTGATAAAAAAAAAATTACGTAGAGTCAAGCGAATATAGATAACTTATTTTTTTAATTTACTTGTACACTTACCCCACACGAAGTAGGGTGATATATATAAGTCATAAAAACATGCAAAACAAATAAGTAGGCGACAATTAGCGCAGTTTATAAGGATATTTAAAAAAATTTTAAAATTTAATTACTAAAAAAAAAAATAATAAAATATGAAAAAAAATAATATGAAACAGTTTTAAAAATATTGTTTGTTACAATAACATAAAAAGATTTAAAAAAAAAAATTGCATCCTCCGTCGTTTGAACCCGGGACCACATACTTACCAGTCGGCTACGCTACCAGCCTAGCCACAGCTGACTGTTAGGTAATGTTTCAAACAGAAACTACTTGAAAGTGCGAAAATTGTTTCGATATTTATTTATTTTTTTTTGGCCAATAGGGGCTCTATGGAGTAAAACGCCGAAACACGTGAACATTTTTTTGGCTCAAGGTATCACCTCAATTTTTTTCAAACGAATCCGTGATATACTCACTTGGCCGTCCCCTTGTAAGTTTGAAATCTTAAAACGCAATTTTTTTTCTTTTTCATTTTTTACGAAAAACTTTTGAACAACTGAACGGATTGTCATGAAATTTGCTCCATGTCTAGAATCGATCGTTGAAATTATTAGGGCTGAGTTTCAAAATATTTGGTTAAGAGGGAGCTGAGAAAATCTTGGTTCGGGATAATAATTTAGCGCTCACTGCGGACCGATTCACTTATAGTTTTAATGCCTTCTTAGGCCCACTTAGAACTACAAATATGCCATCTACATCCCAGCTAGGGTTGGTCGAATCGATTTCGATTTTAATCGAAAATCGATTTTGACCATCGATTTTCGATTCAAACTCGAATCGATTCAGTGTTTTGAAAAAATAGATTTTTGACGGTCGATTTTCGATTTTACTCAGTTGCGGAAACGCGGATCAGGACCACATGTTAGACTTTTTTAGAACACATGTTAGTCTTTTTAAGAAATAGTTAAAACTTACAAGCTATAAAGACTAAATAAGTTATTTTGTATATGTTGTATTTACCTAACATATACAATGAGAATCATAGTGGCGAAAGTCCGAAAATTCAATTTTTGACTTAAGCCTACGAAACGTTGTTAAAACCTCTTCTCTTTTGAATGCCAAAGTGGCAAAAATAGATTTCTATTATTTACTATTGATTTTAGTCTATTCATTTGTTGCCCTTCTATTTAAATGTATATGTTTAGAAAACTTTCAAACGCCTATGTATAGAGGTAAGAGAAAGTAAAAAAAAAATATTATGAAAATTGTAATTTTTTTTTTATTAAATCTAAAAATGTAAAAATCATTAATATCCAATCTTTAATAATAAATTGGTACGAAGTCAAAAATAAATTTCGAATTTATTAAAAAATGAACGGCCAAATAGTTCAGCACTCTTGCAAAAGATGACAGGCTTGTCTAACAGCCGGCATTATCAGATCCTATATTTATATATTTAAATGATATACTAGTATAATATATAATAATATTTATAAACTATTCATTATTAAAATATCATAATATCTATCCATCTGTTAGCAAATTTTGGTAATAGTTGGGCTTTTTGGCTACAATTTTAAGACCCCTAACGCCATCTTATCGGCAAAAACATGCGAACAGCTTGCCCCCTGAAGCGGCTTAAAAATAAACTCTATTGAGAAAAATTTAATTAACATTTAATATCATTATTGATTACTATAGAAAATTTTCTTTAATAAATTCAAAGGGTAGAGTGAAAGAGAGAGGGTTTGGTATTTTCCGAGAATTTTTATTATTTATTCATTATTTGTTATTTCTCCTTTTCATTAAGACGAGCCATCTCTTTATTAAAACGTGCTACGTAATACCCCACCCCCAACCCCTTCTTCACTCTCGCTAATTTTAAAATCCTTTCACAATTTATTATTAAAATTACATCATTCTATGTTTTGTTTGATTCAAATAAATATTATTTATTTATTTATTTATTCATTATTTGTTTCAAAGCTTATTTCATAATTAAAATTATATTTTGAGCTAATAGCATAAATGTTATTTATAAAGGAGCTTTTATTTAGTTGTCTACACCTTTTCTCTTCTCTTTAAGTCAATATAACAATTAATTATTTAGAGAGAAAACCAACAGCCATTAAGATCTTTGCTAATTGATTGATAAAAATCTGGTGTGACTGGTCGCACAGCACACAACTTTCTCTTACCTTCGATAATCGAGAGTTGTGTTCTGTGCTTGTCTCACCAGATTTTTTTGTGTGGACATATTATTATTAATTCCTATCCGGATCCTCGTTTTTTTTTTTTACCCGAGGTGCTTTCGTGCACGGAAACACACACCTCAAACCCAACCGGCCTTTGGCCATCTACCGGCACCCCCGTGAAGTTACATCATTTCCTATCTCTAACTCCTCCTCCTTTGTTCGTTTCTATCTAGTTAACTAATTCTTATTTCTGGTTCCGCCCGGTTCCTTTAATCCAACCCCTTGAGGAGGGACTACTTCCCTCAGCACCGGCGTGTAGCCTACTCCTTTCGAAGAATGCATCACTGAGAAGAACCTTCTTTACCTCCCTCCCACAGGACAGGATGTTACAGCAACTCCCTCTCCTCGTAGAGTTGCCTGGGGGCTATTGTGGTGAGATCCAATATTCCAATCCAGTGTCTGCTTGAGGATTTGTTTGCATTAAATAAATATTTTTATTTAATGAAAAATTCCCGCATGCCCAGGGTTTGAACAGGGATCTTCTTTGTAGAAGCCGACACCCTATCCCGCTAAACCAGCGAGCCCCCTGTGTGGACATATATTTAGTTTCTGCCAATATATTATAATTCAAGATATAAAATTTATAAACATGGGAAAATATTTATATTCTGTTACCATGGCAACCATTTCTCCTATCGGAAAGATACTTCATAGGAAATATAAATGAGTAAAGTTGACTTCAGACAATTTTGAGAGCAAAATGAGAATATACATTTTAAAGAGTATCTAAAAAATAACTGATTTTTGAATTTTAATCAAAATGGTTAGAGCAAATTTCGAGAAAATAGAAAAAAAAAAAAAAAAAAAAAAAACTGAAAAAGTGCATCAGTAAAGTACAAATACTCTTTGGCCAATTTTGTTCAAAAGCTTCGTGTCACGTGCCTAACTTAAATATATAAAAGATTTCAACCTCACCTCTTTTTGTTCTTTAGATATTTTGTTTACAGACAGACAGACAGACACACAGACAGACCATGTCGCGAAAACCACTTTTTTGGATTCAGGGGACCTCAAAACGTGTATATCCATCAAAATCTCGACATCGAATTTTTGACATGATTCCAAAACTTTCTCTCTCTATATATATTAACATATATAGAGGTAAGAGAAATTAAAAATCGCTTGACGTCAGGCAATAGTTGTTGTCAAAAGACACAGACAACATCAAATTTTTATCTTTCGATGTTAAGTCTAAAAATTCTTTTGCCAAGTAAGAAAAATAAAACTTAAAAAAAAAAAAAAAAAATATGTACGTAACTACCTATGTAGGGCTGGTCTATACAGAGATGTCAAGATATTCCCCTCCCCCTCTCCCCTCTCCCACTTCAAAAGATAAATTGATCTTTCCTCCTCTTTTTTTTTCTTTAAATTTTATCTCTGTTTTTCTCTTTTCTTTTTTTTTTTTTTTTTATTTTTTATTTTTGTTCATTGAGGATATCTGTGATTTGTTAGCCCTGAAGGGATTTCCCTTTTTTTTTTTTTTTTAAAGAATCATACAATAACATATTGCTTTTATTATCATAAGAGAGAAAGAGGGCGAGCAAGTGAGAGCTCTTTTTATTCTCTTTCACTTTGATTGAATGGTATTTCAATAAAAAAAAAAATATTCATTTGTCTTTTTATGAATTAAAAAGAGGGCATCTTGAGTGATGTAGATTTTAAATGTTGCTTTTTGTATTTTAATTTAGGCAGATGAAGTAGAGAGAACAAAACGTATTATCAGCGGCTTAGGCTAGTAAATACAACTCTATCAAGAACAAACAGATTGAACAACTCAGAAATCAACCAAATTGAAAATTAAGTCTAACAAAAATACTTACGAACTTATTATAAAAACTTTGTTACTTAATGTATGACATATTTCAGAAAGATACATAAAAAAAAATCTAGTTTTCTCATCATTTATAAAGAAATATTTGACTTTTGTGTTTCAGAATGATTTATTAGGCCCCTTTTTAAAATTGCTTTTTTTTTCACGGACACACATACACCGACCATTTTTCGGGGACCAGGGAACCTTAAAATCTCGACAAAGAATTTTTGACTTGAATTTAATATCAAATGTAGAGAAAGTTTTTTCTTTTGCAGGTTATTCAGCAATGATTAATAAAGAAAGACCTTATTTTTTAATTTTCTTTATTAATCATTGCTGAATAACCTGCAATAAGAAAAAACTTTCTCTACATTTGATTTAATTTCATCTCCTGAACTCATTGAATTTAATACTTTCTCTTTCTATATATAGGAGCAAGTACAGGTGCAGCAAATAAAGAGAGCCTTTGGATGCCAAATGCCGAAAAGGAGACGTTTCGAACAAAATTGTATTTGTCCATCCTCAGTCCTCGTTGGCTTATAAACTAATTAGGCACAAAGTTGTCATTGTTGTTGGGGCACGAATTTGTGTACATGTATATTTTTTTTATAAAAACAGGCGAGTGTCAATGTTCTGTGAGATTATCTTATAGGCTCTAACAGAACATTGACACTCGCCTGTTTTAATAAAAAAATATACATGTACACAAATTCGTGCCCCAACAACAATGACAACTTTGTGCCTAATTAGTTTATAAGCCAACGAGGACTGAGGATGGACAAATACAATTTTGTTCGAAACGTCTCCTTTTCGGTATTTGGCATCCAAAGGCTCTCTTCATTTGCTGCACCTGTACTTGCTCTTTTCCATTCCATAACATCAACAGCAACTTCTCTTCAAATTATATATATATATATATATATATATATATATATATATATATATAGCGAAGATAAGTTTCTCGGTTGAGTCGCGTTTGATGTGGAGATTTACTCGACGTTTCGGCTCTCCTTTTGGAGCCATTTTCAAGAGTATGGAATCCACCCCAACAATTCCCCCCTAATTCCATACTCTTGAAAATGGCTCCAAAGGAGAGCCGAAACGTCGAGTAAATCTCCACATCACACGCGACTCAACCCGAGAACTTATCTTCGCATATATATATATATATATATATGTCGTAGACAGATCGTGAAATTAGACAGTTCATGAACTGTCTAGACATTTCATGAACTGCAGCCAGATCGTGTAATGGTCAAACAGTTACATGATCTGGCTAAAAATTTTAGACAGTTCATGAAATGCAATTGGGCCTTAGACAGATCGTGTAATGCTCGAGAATTACATGAAATGTCTAAATTTTTAGGCAGTTCATGAACTGCCTAACAGCAGTTTTGCCGATCGTGTACTGTTTGTAAAGCAAATAAAGATCTCGAAAAAAGTCAATTTTTTCAATATTATTATTATTATCGATTACTAACTTTTCCAAATCTTCCTCACTTTGTAAATCTTGAGTTAAGGTGCACGTCTCCGGGTTCTAATTTTGGGAGATTCCAGCGGCCACAAATTTGAAGCTATCTACCTCAATTTTTTTTAAATTAAAGCTATTTAAAATGTCTACAACTTATAGAAGCCCTTTTTTTGATTTTCGAAAAAATAATTTTTTTTTTAGATTTATTGCATTAAATTACAAACAGTACACGATCGGCAAAACTGCTGTTAGGCAGTTCATGAACTGTCTAAAAAATTTAGACATTTCATGTAATTCTCGAGCATTACACGATCTGTCTAAGGCTCAATTGCATTTCATGAACTGTCTAAAATTTTTAGCCAGATCATGTAACTGTTTGACCATTACACAATCTGGCTGCAGTTCATGAAATGTCTAGACAGTTCATGAACTGTCTAATTTCACGATCTGTCTACGACATATATATATAGGTAAGAGAAAGTAACAAAAAAAAAAAAAACATTTATTTTTATATTTTTTCACCTGGCTGCTCCTTTCCGGGGAGGCTCCCGTCCAATATTTTCTGCTCGTGAATTAACAATGGGAAATCTTATCTCACAATTGGACGATGTTATGCATCAAGGAACCAAGCGCCATTAACCTAAATCTGAGATCAAGACCATTTCATTTGCACAAATGTAAACTTAACTCAATTCGATCATAATGGCGCTTGGTTCCTTAATCCATAACATTGTCCAATCGGTCGTTGAGATGATTTTTATTGTATGCTATTTTGAAGGATGTCAGCTAAAGAATTTTACAAATCTGAAATTACCATACAAAAACAATTCTCTTTATATCTCAAATAGCAAATAGAAAAAATAAAAATAAAATTTTATTGAAATTAATTCAAAAAGGGCGCAGGCGCAATTAGTATCGTTTTAGAATGCATCAACTTGAAAGATTTTTCCTTTCGACTAATCAACCCTTTTTTTTTCTTTTTTCTAAAAGAAACTTTTTTTTTATCCTTATTGGATTAGAATTTACTCTGCCGTGAGTTTGATGGAACGTTTCCCTTTTCCTGGCACAATTCCAAATATAATTATGTAGCAAAAAAAACAAAAAAACAAAAAAAAAAAAAGGTGGCTTACCACCTGAATTAGGATATGATTTTGTTGTTGTTGTTGTTGAATTCCAATTCATTTAATCTATATATCTTTTGTTGTTGTTTCTTGTTGTTTCCGCTAGAAAAGCCAACTTGGCCATTTTGAGGTAGAGGAGAACGAAAATGGATTAGAGGCTAATTGAATTTGTGTTATGCTGACCCTGGGCTATCAGTGACTGGGGAGGCCGCCGTTACCGGTAAACGAACCAACCAACCAACTTCGGCCCTCTCATGTCTTAAGTGATTACCTCATGAATCAATAACTATTGACAATTCCACTTAACTATCATCCCCCCTCCCCCCTTGCAATTATTAGAACAAATAAAACTTGATTCAAAAAAAGAAAAACACATCTCTTTTTTTTGGAAGTATTTATTTTATAGAGGGAAATAATTTAAGAGGTTAACTCCAATTATTAAGCACTTTTGTTGACATTAATCTTTAATACATTTTTCTATTTTAAAACGCTCTCTTCTAAATATACACTACTTTATGAAATTAACGCACCATTAGTCAAAATCATAACAAAAATAGCAATTTCATTTTGTTATAAACGATTAGAGTTTCAGAGGGGCTCGCTTGCGTAGTAGGCTAGGATATCGGCTCCTATAAAGGAGGTCCGTGTTCACATCCTGAGCGTGCGAATTTTTCCATTAAATAAAATAAACAAATCCTCAAGCAAGCCCTGGATTGGAATATTGGATCTCACCACAATAGCCCTCAGGCAACTCTACGAGGAGAGGGAGTTGCTGTGACATCCCGTCCTGTAGAAGGGACGTAAAGAAAGTTCCTCTCAGTGATGCATTCTTCGAAAGGAGTCCTTCCTCAAATAGGACATCGTCCATAACATTGATTTGATATTCTGGGGCTTCTCTGCACTGCGACCTTAGATTATTATTGTGCTCCCCGTATCACTCTCCGAAAAAAAAAATAATCCAAACGCAAAACAAAATTGTAATAAATTAAAAAGATATGCTAAATTTGAATATGTATTTATTTAAATTTCCTTTATAATCATTTATTTGAACTCCTCGAAGAACAAGTCCCGCTTGCTCTGATCTAACTAAAATAATTTAGATTCATTATAAGTCGGAGTTTTTTTTTTTAAATTTATTTAAGGTCTTTTTCGACATCAAAGGTCATTTAGACCCATCCCTATTTATTTCAAATGATTGGTAATCAATTCAAATGAAATAAATTTTTCTTGCTTGGGGGGGCGAAACCGGGACCTCAGGCACGAGAAGCTAATGTCTTCTCTCTGGGCCACTGATCACGGGCTAAGGGAGCGTACAAGTATTACGTAACACAATTTTTGAGGATTTTTGACCCCCCCCCCCATGTAACGCGCCCTAACATTTTTCTGGACCCCTCCACCTAGACGTTACGTAACGCTCAAGTGGCCATTTTTATCTAAAAGTCACAATTATGTTGCACAATGTACCGGAAAGTCGCTAAAATAGCAGTTACGTAACGCGTTGTTCAACCCCTCTCCCCCTTGTAACGCATGGTATTGTTTTACGAGACCGCCCCTCCCACCAAAATGCGTTACTTAATACTTGTACGCTCCCTAAGTAGAAGTTAAAGATTAGAATAATAGGTTAGTCACACTGTCCAATTTATAATAGTTTTAGCAAAAGATCCAAGATCGTTGAAGCCTGAAGATGACCCCAATATACGTTTGAAAAGTCAATTTTGTTTTCATTAAAAACAAAATTTGTTGGTTCATTTGACTTCGCAACATGATGCCTGCGATTGTCATGTTGGCCACCCCTGCGCTAATAATCCTATTAAAATATCCCTTACGTATATATATTATTATTTATCCTCTAATTATTTTTAAGATGTTGATGTTGAAATAAATGACCTATGATTATTTTAATGGCCGTTCCTCCCTCTAAATGGCTCTGGCTTTGAGGAAATGGGGCGAGGGGGAGGGGGAGAGGGTTTAATACACTTTAAGCCGGTTTAGACAAATTGCTCTTTATTAATTGAGAAATACGTTTTTTTAATACCTACCCTCTGCTCGGGAAAGAGATTTAGGAACTTTAGAAAGAGGTAAATATGCAAGCAGCACACACAATTCATTATACTCACCCATTTCGTGGGTATTAACTAAACGACCCCTTCGCCTATATGGATTACTCTAAATAGGCCTATATAGATATATAACACTTGATATATAATTTTAATAGGAAGGGCTTTTCATCTTAATATTTCACAAACATTCGATGGGAATAAAAAAAAATCTGGTGTGACTGATCGCACTGCACACAACTTTCTCTTACCTTCGGTAATCGAAAGTTGTGTTCTGTGCTTGTCACACCAGATTTTTCGTGTCGACATATATTTAGTTTCAGCCGATATAATTATTTGAATTCAAGATGTAAAATTTATAAACTTGAGAAAACATTTATATTTTGTTACCATGGCGACCATTTCTCTATCTTTCCGATGAAGTACAAGAGAAAAGTGTGCTTCAAAAGATTTCAATGGCAAAATGTATATATACATTTTAAAGAGCATGTAAAAAATAGTTGATTTATGAATTTTAAAAAAATCGTTGGAGCGAATTTTCAGAAAATCAAAAAAAAACTGAAAAACCACATCAGTAAAGTACTAGTACTTCTTGGCCAATTTTGATTAAAATCTTATTTTCATGGTCTAGGAGGGTGTCTAACTTAAATATAAAATTTCAATCTCCCAGCTGAATTCCTTCATGCTTAAAATTCGAACACACACCCACCGACAGACCATGTCGCGAAAACCACTTTTTTTTTATTCAGGGGGCCTCATAACGAGTATATCCTTCAAAATCTCGACTTCGAATTTTTGACATGAATCCAATACTTTCTCTCTCTATATATTAACATATATAGAGGTAAGAGAAACTAAAAGAGGATCGAAATGTTGAAAGACCGTTGGAATAAAAGTATAGAACTCAAAGACGAATATGTTTGAAGATTAATAAAGATTTATGCCAAAAAAACATGTTTTTCAAAGCTATCCTACGAATATCATCATACTATAATATATATAGCGCTATCGACTGACTTCCTGTCTCTATGTGTATGTGTGCCTATCAGTGCGCTGATTGGATAGACTTTCAGAGCTGGAGAGGGAAATTTGAAATTTTAATACTTTGCCATTTGGATACCAAATGTCTTAAATAAAATCATCGAACTGCCTGGGACCCGCGACCCTTGGTATAGAAGCAAGACCCGCTACCAAATACCCCAAGGCCGAGGGCGAAATTTCCTTAAATGCAGACATTTGTCTGTGTGTATTTACCTCTCTCTATGTATGCGGCAAAATGTATTCATGGGACCGCAAAAATCTAGTGGAAAATACATTGTCAAATTGTACAAAAAAAATGTATTAGGAAAAATCAGAAATACAATATATTATTATTATTATTACCTCTCTCTTGAATTTTCGCCATCACGCATTCCTATTCAATAGGCAAAAGAATAAACTTCTATACTAAGTTTTAGCCTAACTACCAGGCGCTCTTGATCAGTACCGCCTCTCGTGTCAAGGAGATGAACTTCTCTTCTTTAAAAGCATTCCTCAAAGATGCTGTTATGGCTCTCTAGTGGCAGGCAATCCCTAAGGGCAATTAAGTTTATCGCCATAATCAATTTAAATGCCGAGGCGCATTAGGACATAAATATTTAATTTACACCAATTTCTAAATAGTGGAATCCCGATTTCCTGCGAATTTGCCGGTCCCCAGGGAAAATCCTGATAACTAGTATAAAACAATAAATATCAGTCTCTGAAATTAAGTTAAAAAACACTAGGTTATAAGTTTCGCAAGTTTATAAAAAATTAACATTTTTAAAGTTTTAAAATGACTTCTGATATTGACTCATGAGTAGAGACCGGATTTTAAGCAAAATGCTTATTGCTGAATTTTATAAGCAACCATTATATATTTAATTTCTACACGAACTACGAAAAACGAAGTGCATTGAGATTGGATTTTTTATGCTTTTTTTGCTTTTTTTTTGAGTTTTTATTCTTTTTTTCCCTTTCGTGCTTATTTGATCTTACTTTACGAATATTAATAATATATTTTTTTTTTATTAAAAAACACTTTTTTCCCATTCACACACGCATACACAAAGGGCGTATATAAGGGGAGGGGGCTGAGGCCCCCCGAAATTTTCCAAATGCATATATGGATATACAGACATTAGTAGATCTCGGCCCCCCGAAATGTTTGATCGACCCCGCAGTACGAAAAAATATAGCCCTGCAAAAAAAATTTTTTCCGCAGGGTGAAAAACTTAGTTTCAGCAAAAGGAAAAAAAAACTTCTGCAGGACGGAAAACTTTGGTTCCGCAAAAACAAAAGTGCCGGAAAAAACTTTGCCCGCTTGGACCCCCCTACTTTGGCTCGGGCCCCTGGACCCCTTACTTGAGGCGTACTGCGGCGGACCCACGCAGGGGGGGGTAATCTGGTGGGACTGGCCGCACACTTTCGTTAATTTGAAGTTGAATTCTGTACTTGTTTACTAGAATATATATACAAATAAAAGTTTTAAGTATTATTTTTAAAATTTTAAATAAAAATTAATTACATCCTTTACCCCCCCCCCCTTGTATCCGCCATTGGTATGAATAGAAGTTGCTTATGAGATGCTTTTTTCAACTTTTATGCTTATTTAACTTAACAACTTTTTATTCAAGATTTTTATATTTTTTTTTTTTCATTTTTTTATGGTTTTTTGTCCGGTCTCTACTCATGAGTGTCGAAATGTACATAAAGTGTTAAAAATTCGAACCTTTTTAAATTTTCATTGAAACAAAATATTAATAATCACCGCCCAATCTTTGACTTCTTTAAAAAAAAAAACACTCACACTTTTTTCTCATTCACACACACATTCACACAGTCTTTTCGGCAACTTAGGCCATTTAAGACTTTGACGATATCCGTTATAGAGATTAATATACTTATTAGGGGTCCAGGCATTCTTATTTAAGCCATTTGGTATCCAAATGGCTTAAATAAAATCATCGGACCGCCTGGGGTCCGAACCCGCGACTTTTGGTATACGAGGTTAGAATCTTTGACTTAAAGAACAATAAATGAGATTTCCCATCTCTTTACAGAGATCCAATGCCCTATTTTTTCAAAATTGTAAATAACATTATTGTATTCAAAAAAAAAAAAAAATAAGTAGAATTTATGCTATTTTATAAAATGGAAAAACTTTACTAGATGATATTATAATAAATTCGGTTAGTAAAGTTGGGAAATAATAGTTTATTAAAATGGAAGAAGCGCGTGGGTGTATAAACCTCGGCTTTAAACAAATTGGAAAACAGCATTTGAAATTTTGAGGTTAATAATAGGAAAAGTTTCATCAAAATAAAAAGAAGCCTTCTCCCTTTCTCTCTTCTTGTTCTTATTGAAGTCAACAAGGAATAGAAATCAAATCGAAAACAAACACTTATTCAATCAAACCATTAATGCCATGCTAACGTCGCTGTTAAAACTTTGTTTAGAGAATAGCATTTTTTTAACGCTCATTGTTTTTACATTACTTTTTAACACCCATTTGTTTATTTTAAAATTTAACGTCTGTTTTTAGAGGATAAACGTGAATGTGTTTCAATTGGTTAAAATTTAATCTTCAATCAATATATAAGCTCAGCTTTTATGGAAATTCCTTTTGTTACATTCTCTTACCTCTATATATATGTTAATATATATATAAAGAGAAAGTATTGGATTCATGTCAAAAATAGATTTTGATGGATCTTCACGTTTTGAGGTCCTCTGAATTCAAAAAAGTGGTTTTCGCGACATGGTCTGTCTGTAAACAAAATATCTCAAGAACGGAAAGAGCTAGGAGGTTGAAATTCTATATTTAACTTATGACACCCTCCGGGGACCGTGACAAATAAGCTTTTGAACAAAATCGACCAAAGAGTACTAGTACTTTACTGATGCACTTTTTCAGTTTTTTTCGATTTTCTCAAAATTCCCTTCAACTATTTTGATTAAAATTCAAAAATCAATTATTTTTTAGATGCTCTTTAAAATGTACAGTATATTCTCATTTTGCCATTGAAATCTTCTGAAGACCACTTTACTCTTGTATTTCATAGGAAAGATAGGAGAAATGGATACCATGGTAACTAAATATAAATATTTTCCCATACTTATAAATTTTACATCTTGTATTTTAATATAATCGGCGGAATCTAAATATATCTCGACACAAAAAATCTGGTGTGCCAGCACGGTGCACAACTTTCTCTTCCCAAAGCGTAAGAGAAAGTTGTGTGGTATGCGCCAGTCACACCAGATTTTTTTAAATTCCAATCTCTTATTTTAAAATATATATAGGTTTATTAGAGAGATTTATTAGAGAATAGAGCATCATTTATAAATATTTTATTAAATAAGGGAAATGAAATTTTTTTGTTTTTTTTTTCTTTTTTGATGAGCGCTAACTAACTAACTAACTCTGATGATGATTTTTTGATGAACTCTCCTTCTCATATAAAGGCTAAAATATTAAATTATGAAAACTGTGACCTCTTTTTTATTTTTCCCTCTCTCGCTCTTAAATTTAGATAATTTTCTGCCCGAGGCAGGCTAGTAGCGAGACTAGAGCGGCGACTGACTGGCTAGTCATCCACCCCCCCCCCCGACTCTTCTATTGGGTTGATATGATATCAATCTAACTTAGCCCCAGGCTAAAAGATTGACTGCCATCTATCGATCATTCACTGGACCACAAATTGACAGTCTATCAAACTTTATTTTCGCTTGATACGTAGTAGAGGCTACCTACTCTTTGATTCGATTTTTTTTATTTCATCTAGCTAACAAAAAAAATTTCTTTTCATTTTATATTTAATTAGTTTTTGTCAATGGAGCTCTTTAAGGGTTATTGAAATACGTTCTAGTAGAGTATTGAGCAAGAGACTGTCAATTTCTTCGTTTAGTAGGCCTAATGATTATTTATTATTTAGAAATTCCTATTGGGATCCCCGTTTATTTATTCGATGTGCTTCCGTGTACGAAAACACACACCTCAAACCCAACCGGCCTCTGGCCGTAGCCATCTACCGGCACCCCGTGAAGTTACATTATTTCCTATCTCTAACTCATCCTCCTTCGTTTCTAGCTAGTGAACTAATCCTTATTACTGGTTCCACCCGGCTACTTTGCCTCAACCTCTTTGCTAGAGAGGATGTCCTAGTTTGAGGAGGAACTTCCTCAGCAGCAACTCCTTTTGAAGATTGCATCACTGAGAGGGAATCTTCTTTACGTCCCTTCCACAAGAGGGGATGTCACAGCAATTCCCTCTCCTCGTAGAGGGCTATTGTGGTGAGATCCAATATTCCAATCCAGTGCCTGCTTGAGGATTTGTTTACATTAAATAAATATTTTTATTTAATATACAAAAGGATGTGGCGTACCAAGTAATATGAATGATAATAGGTGCAGGCTAGGTTTTTGGCAATTAGAAAATAACTTTTTTAGAGTGTTTTCTCCAAATATTTCGAAGGCATTTAATAGCACTTCTTCATCAGCGGCTCACTCTAATGCCACATACAAGTTGTAATTTCGGAGCGAAACGTCTGAGAGGCAGATCTATACATTATAACCAGCGCTCGCAAGCAGGCGTCAATGAACTGGTATGTGGCATTAGTGAGCCGCTGATGAAGAAGTGCTATTAAATGCCTTCGAAATATTCGGAGAAAACACTCTAAAAAGGTTATTTTCTCATTGCCAAAAGCCTAGCCTGCACCTATTCTCATTTTTACTTTCTCTTACCTCTATATATATGTTAATATATAGGTATAGAGAGAGAAAGTATTGGATTCATGTCAAAAATTCAATGTCGAGAATTTGATGGATATACACGTTTTGAGGCCCCCTGAATCCAAAAAAAGTGGTTTTTGCGACATGGTCTGTCTGTGTGTCTGTGTGTGTGTGTGTGAACAAAATATCTCAAGAACGAAAAGAGCTAGAAGGTTGAAATTTTATATTTAAGTTAGGCCCCCCATGGGACGTGACACGAAGCTTTTGAACAAAATCGACCAAAAAGTACTAGTACTTTACTGATGCACTTTTTCAGTTTTTTTCGATTTTCTCAAAATTTGCTCCAACGATTTTTTTTTAAATTAAAAAATCAATTATTTTTTAGATGCTCTTTAAAATGTATATTCTCATTTTGCCATTGAAATCTTCTGAAGAACATTTTACTCTCGTACTTCATAGGAAGGATAGGAGAAATGGTAGCGATGGTAACAAAATATAAATATTTTCCCACACTTATAAATTTTACATCTTGAAAATCGAATGTACCGTACTGTCGGAAACTAAACACATGTCGACACAAAAAATCTGGTTTGACAAGCACAGAACACAACTTTCGATTACCGAAGGTAAGAGAAAGTTGTGTGCTGTGCGCCAGTCACACCAAAATTTTTTTTTATTAGCTCAAATTTTTATTTTTTGTTTGTTTAATCTTGAAGTTGTTACTTGTCTGATAGAGATTACTTTTTATTTTAAAAACACAAAGGATAAATATAATTTTACTGAAAATGTATTAAATTTTAATAACATGAAATTGCTATTAATTATTATTATGGAGCGTTAATTTCTTGGAACGGTGTATAATATTTTAAATAAAATAGCTCGATATCTGTCATTCTCGGAAGTTATTATTTTTCCCCATGGAGAAATTTTAATTTTGACATCATCTTTTTTAACTCAAAGGCAGGCAGGCAGGCAGCAAACAGCAATCTTATAACATATTGAAAAGATACCGTTCAAGTGAAACTACGTAATTGGAAAACGATCTTGGTTGGTTATTAAAGAAAACATGAGATGAGAGAGAAGAGTGAAGTCTTAAATGATCAAAGGGAGAGATGAATTTCTTTTTTATTTTTCTTTTTAAATTAGGATCATGATCAAAAAAGATAATGAAGAAAATCAAAAATCATTTCTAAAAGCGGTGGAAAAAATAAAAACAAATAGGTAATAGTGATAGATAATTTCCTGTCAAATAAGAAAAACAACTTGTTTGACTGAACTAGCCAGATTTTTTTGTGTCGATCTATACTTCGTTTCCGAGAGTAAGGTACATTTGAATTCAAGATATGAAATTTATAAACATGGGAAAATTCCGAACCAAAGATACCAAGGGAAATCCCTTACATACAAAATGTTCTCCTTAACTCTTATTGATATGTTTTTGTTTTTATAATTAATTTTATTATGGCCCTCGGGCTTGGCGTAATTGGTAGCGCGCCTGCTTTGTATACCAATGGTCGAGGGTTCGGATCCCTGGCAGTCCAATGATTTTATTTAAGCCATTTGGATACCAAATGTAATTTCCAGTAAAAATTGGATTGCCTTAAATAAGAATGGCTGGATCCCAATATATCGGTATTAATTTTCATAATAACGGTTATCGTTTAAAGTCTTTTTTTCCCCCATTTTCACACTTTTTTCCCAATTCATACTCACATTCAGATACACATACTTTTCGGCAACTTAGGCCATTTAAGACTTTAAATTATGAATAATATATATATTGGGGTCCAGGCAATTTGTATTTGATCCTTCACATTTGATCGTTTAAAGTTATGGCCTAAATTGCCGAAAAGACTGTGCGTATGTGTGTGTGTGAATGTGAGTGTGAATGGGAAAAAAAAGTGTGTGTTTAAAAAAAAAAATTATTTGTATCATTTATAGTACTTTGTTTGAAATCATTTGATAATTTAACAATAAACGTTTTAAAAAATACCCTCCTTCTTCTATTTATAATGTAATTTCCAGTATAAATTGGATTACCTTTAATCTCAAAAAGTGGAGTCAATTCAACAAAAATATTATTTTCATATTTAGCAGATCAAAATTTGCTTTTTATCTCATTATCAATCCCATGCCGCCTAATCAGTGTTCCCTTGTGTAGAAGGAAAGGACCCCCTCCCTCTTCCTCCTAGACGTCGTAACGTCACAGTGTATCTTTTTTCCTCTCATAAACAAAGCTTGGATTTCGTCATCACCCATTCTTCCTATTCAATAGGCAAAACAAGAATCTTTCTTAGCAAGATTTTGCCTAAGTTTTAGGCGCTCTTTGATTGGTGGCGCCTCTTGTATCGAGTGAGAGAATTTTTCTAATTCTTAAACGGCACAACTCAAATATTTTCTTGCTTGTTAGTGGACGGTCTTTTTATCTCATTATCAATTTGAATACTAGGCCGGATTTAGACAAAAATATAACTAATAATGGAAAATCAAATAAAAAATCTGGTGTGACTGATCGCACAGCACACAACTTTCTCTTACCTTCGGTAATCGAAAGTTGGGTTCTGTGCTTGTCACACCAGATTATTTTTGTGTCGAGATATATTTAGTTTCAGCCGATATATTAAAATTAAAGATATAAAATTTATAAGTATGGGAAAATATTTAAATTTTGTTACCATGGCAACAATTTCTCCTATCTTTCCTATGGAGTACAAGAGTAAAGTGTTAATGAAAATATTTCAAGAGAAAAATGAGAATATACCCTTTAAAGAGCATCTAAAAATAATTGATTTATGGATTTTAATCAAAATCGTTAAAGCGCATTTTGAGAAAATTGAAAAAAAAAAACACACTGAAAAAGTACATCAGTAGGCCAAAGTACTAGTATTCTTTGGCCGATTTTGTTCAAAAGCTTCATGTTCCGTCTTAGGGGGATATTTAACTTAAATATAAAATTTCATCCTCGTAGCTCTTTTCGTCCTTGAGATATTTTTGTTTATAGACACAGAGACCATTTTGCGGGACCCACTATATTGAATTCAGGGGACCTCAAATCCAGCATCTCGAGATCGTATTTTTGACATGAATCCAACACTTTCTATATATAGACTTACATATATATGTAAAAAGAAAAAGTAAAAATAAAACTCTTGACATACGGTATTTTGTTGACTCAGGCGTCTTTAAATCGTAAGAGATCGATTTAAGAAAGACATTTAAGCCCTCACTTTCACAGATTAATCGAAATTAAATAAATATCCGGGCTAAATTAAGACATATGGATGGATGAGTTGATGTTCGTGATAACCATCCGTAGGAACTGAACAGCTAACCCCCGGGAAATTAATTATCTAGATAAGAGTGAGAGGAATGGGGGGGGGGGGGGAGTGAAGAAAATAAATTAGAGAGATGATGATAACTTATGTAAAAGAAAATGGAACTTCCTTTCTATTTCTCTCTCTCTCTCTCTCTCATATCAGTTTGATCAAATTTAAAATCAGATCATGAAATATATAAAGAAACAAGGATGGCGATTTATGGATTTTGTGGGTGAAGTATGGGGAATTTTTTCTTGTGGGACTACCCCCTCCCGCATAAAAATTTTGAAAAGTACAGACTTCTACTCCTAATCTGATTTAATGATTATCTAATAATTAAAAAAAAAACATGAAAATACATACATACAGGACAAATAAAAATTAATTTTTATATCTTCTACACTGTAAAAGAAAAATCTTAATTTTACTTATTATTATTGAAATTCCTATCCGGATCCCATTTTATTTACCTGAAGTGCTTTCGTTCACGAAGACACACACCTCAAACCCAACCGGTCTCTGGCCGTAGCCACCCCCGTGAATTTATTTTATTTTCTATCTCTAACTCCTCCTCGCGTTCTTTTCAAGCTAGTTAACGAACTAATCCTTATTTAGTGTTCCACCCTTTTATTCAACCGCTTCGATGCTACGGAAGATGTCCCATTTTGATGAGAGACGGCACCGACTTTTGAAAAATGCATCACTGAGGGGGAACCTTCTTTAGGACAGGATGTCACAGCAACTCCCTTACCCCGTAGAGTTGCCAGGGCGCTATCGTGGTGGGATCCAATATTTCAATCCAGTGCCTGCTTGAGGATTTCTTCCCTTTAAATAAATCTTTTTATTTAATGAACAAATTCCGCATGCCAAAAATGCGAACACAGACCTTCCTTATACTTTGTTCTCAGTCCTCTGTCAAGCAAATCTCCCACAAAAATATATATATATATA
>JAKCPI010004958.1:0-14148 GCA_023213315.1 Euborellia annulipes | reverse complement strand
GAAAAACTAAGTCAGAGATGGTTTAAAACTTTAAAATTTTGAAATTGCAAAGGGGTTCCAGGCTGGCAAGTGGAAAAGAAAAGCCCGCCGAACAGATGTTAATTACTTCATTTTTCCAAAATATTCAGCCGTACGGTAAAATTAGTCTCAGCTGGTCATAGAACATGACACGTGAAGTTGTCCTAGTTTATAGTGTAAATAAAGAAAGGTAGAATTTTTTTTTTTAATAGAATAAATAAATAATGTTACAGGATATAGACTCCGGTTATAAATTATCTTGCCGAGTAAAATAAATTTTATTTCCCATTTTTTTTTACTTATTTTTTCTTGAAATTAAATACCGTAGTTGAATTATAAATTATAAGGTGTGGTTATCATATTTATATTTTGACATTTAGCCACAGTATATGTAATAGATTTAATGGGACTAATTATTATAGAAATGAGTGGTTTTTGTCTCTGTTACATGTCTGTGATGGACTTAATGCCTCATCCATAATAGGAGTAACAAGAAATATTAAGGGGGTGCGGGGGATCTATAATTTCTGCTCCCTTCCTAGGTAGTTATGAAGGGGGAATGCTTGAGAGAGTAAAATATTTGGGAGAAATTTTAATATTTTTTACAACATAATTCAAAATTATCTAGTCTTGGTGTACCAGGGAAAGGGCTGAAGGGATATCTCAACTAGGTTAGTTTAGATTAGGTTGAAGTGGCCGTTCCCAGAGAGGGAACACACTTAGGCCAATTTAGTTAGGCCCTTTGTGATACCACGGTGGGGCTATTCCCCTACCTACCCTAAGAGGAGACTTCGGAAGAATGTTTGAATTATTTACCGCAAGCTGGATTCGAACCCGGGCCGTGTTGAGACTTCGGACTCCGTAATCCTCAGCTTAGCCATTGCCTCCTCGTTCAAATAGGTTAAATATAGATCAGCGTTTCCCAACCTTTTGAAGTCCACGGCACCCCAAAGGTGCGTTGAGAATAATATTACTCACTAGCGGCACCCTTCTGTTTTTTCCCTATCAAAACGAAATTTTTTCCTCCCTGGGGAAAATTTTTTCCCCTTGCGTGAAAATCATTTGACCTTTTTTTAGCAAAACGTTATTATTTTTTTCTCTAAATATCTCACGGCACCCCTTAGGCATTTTCGCGGCACCCTTGGGTGCCGGGGCACACCAGTTGGGAACCACTGATATAGATAGTTAAAATGGCATTAAAAATTTCACCATAGGGAAATTATTTAGTTTGAGTCCAAGTAAATGATTTAAAATTTATTATAATAATTTGCAAACAAATAATATTTATAAAAAAATGTTTCTTAAAGTATACCGACATTTAACAAATATATTTGTTTTGTTTTTTTTTTTATCTTTATTCAACACAACTATGATAAATTATCTCTCTAAGAGAAGAAGATTTATGAGCTTTATGCAAATGAGCATAATCTTTCAACACCTGGTTTTGCTCTGACCGGGAATTGAATTTGGACATAGAGAGAGAGAGAGAGATTTAAATTATTACAAGACAATCACCTAGTATGTGAACATCAATTTCATGGTAAAATAAATTAGTGAACCGCCACTACCAGTTGGGTAACAAAAATTAAATTGTGTATACACAGTGGCGCCATATATACTGAAATTTTTAGATTTGGAGAGTCAGAATATTTTAAAACACTAGCGCCCTTATTAATAGGAAGGAAATACCTTTGGCCAATGGCTCAGAGGTAGAGTAGTGTGGTACCAAAGGCCAAAAGTTCGCATCCCGTCTCAGGCAAAAAATTTATTTCAATTTAATTGTATATCAAACTCTTGAAATACAGTAAATAGGGACGGAGTCTAAATGGCTCCAGATGCCCAAAAATGCCTTACATAAATTTAAAAAAAATCTGGTGTGACTGGCGCACAGCACACAACTTTCTCTTACCTTCGGTAATCGAAAGTTGTGTACTGTGCTTGTCACACCAGATTTTTTGTGTCGACATGTATTTAGTTCCCGACAGTACGGAACATTTGAATTCAGATGTAAATTTTTTTTTTTTTAAACATTCACACTTTTTCTCATTCACACTCACACTCACACACACATTCACACAGTCTTTTCGGCAACTTAGGCCATTTAAGACTTTGACGATAACCGTTGTAATTAATATATCAATTTGGGGTTCAGGCATTTCTATTTAAGCCATCTGGTATCCAGATGGCTTAAATAAAATCATCGGACTGCCTGGGTCCGAACCCGCGACGTTTGGTATAGGAGGTAGGCACGCTACCTACTACGCCACACCCGGGGGCTAGATGTAAAATTTATAAGTATGGGAAAATATTTATATTTTGTTACCATGGCAACCATTTCTCTTATCTTCCCTATGAAATACAAGAGTAAAGTGGTCTTCAGAAGATTTCAATCGCAAAATGAGAATATACATTTTAAAGAGCATCTAAAAAACAATTGATTTTTGAATTAAAAAAAAAATCGATGGAGCAAATTTTGAGAAAATCGAAAAAAACTGAAAAAGTACATCAGTAAAGTACTAGTACTCTTTGGCCGATTTTGATTAAAAGCTTATTTTTCCGGTCCCGGGGGGTGTTTAACTTAAATATAAAATTTCAACCTCATAGCTCAATTCCTTCATGCTTAAAATTAAACACCCACCCACCCACAGACACACCCACCCACCCACACCCAGGGATGGGCAAGTTACTCGATTTTGAGTAACGAGATACAAAATACCAATTACTTCAGATTTTTGTAACGAAATACAAGATACCAATTACTCACGGGTTTGTGTAACGAGATACAAGATACCAATTACGTATTTCAAATACATTGAAAATACCAATTACAAACAAATTTTTCCTTGATTTTAAAATACTTTTTGGAGGGGCAATTCTGGAACTAGAGCCCTGCACGGGTACTGGTTGGCCCGTAGGCCCGTTAGCCGCCCGGCCCGCGGGCTTTGAAGGCCATGAAAAAATTACGGGCGGGTAGCAAGTCTAAATAGACGGGTTCGGGTGGACGGGCATGCAAATGAAATTTTATTTAAAAATTGCTAGACATTTGTTCATTCATTCACTATCTCGGGCGGGTATGGACGGGTTTGAAAAAATTCCGGGCGGGCCTAGAGAATGGTAAAAAATTACGGGCCGGATACGGGCGGGAAGTCAAAAAAAAAATACGGACACGGACCGGTCTGGGCCAAAAAAAATCGGCCCGTGCAGGGCTCTATCTGGAACCCTAAATAAATTTAGTTTAGGAAAGTGGCAGCTAAACTTATATTGGAGAATACCTTTGGAAAATCGAAAACAATAAAATTATTCATGACACTAAAAAAAATTTATTTATAAAAATATGAAAAGGTTTCAAAAAACCAAGTTTTCAAAAGTTTTGTCCGATAATCTGGAAATTGATGGAGAATAAATAAACCCGCAAATGAAAACAATCTTTCAACTGGGGCAGAAGAACAAAGATTTAGTCGTTGAGAGCACAGATCAAACGTTGAGAGCTGGTTGAAAGAAGAAAGCAAAAAAGTTTTTTAACGAAGAGTGAAAATTTAGCGGTTTGATTGACTTCTCTTTACTGGTTTTTAGTAAGATCCGGAGCAGAGAACCCACACGACGATTACATACAGTAATATTAAATAAATTAAAACGATTTCAGCTCCCTCTGCAAGACTTTTTTTACACTGCGGCAAATAAAAAAAAAGTATTTGGTATCTCGAATTTCAGATACCAATTACTAAAAAATGTAACGAAATACAAGATACCAATTACTTTGCCAATTCTGTAACGAGTTACAAGATACCAATTAATATTGTATTTGGTATCTTGTATTTCAAATACATGTAACTGATTAACGCCCATCCCTGCCCACACACACACACACACCCACCCACACACAGACAGACCATGTCGCGAAAACCACTTTTACTTTCTCTTACCTATGTATATATGTAATATATATATAGAGAGAAAGTATTGGTTTCATGTCAAAAATTCGATGTCGAGATTTTGATGGATCTTCACGTTTTGAGGTCCCCTGAATCCAAAAAAGTGGTTTTCGCGACATGGTCTGTCTGTGTGTGTGTGTGTGTCTGTGTGTGTGTGTGTGTGTGTGTGTGTGTGTGTGTGTGTGTGTGTGTGTGTGTGTGTGTGTGTGTGTGTGTGTGTGTGTGTGTGTGTGTGTGTGTGTGTGTGTGTGTGTGTGTGTGTGTGTGTGTGTGTGTGTGTGTGTGTGTGTGTGTGTGTGTGTGTGTGTGTGTGTGTGTGTGTGTGTGTGTGTGTGTGTGTGTGTGTGTGTGTGTGTGTGTGTGTGTGTGTGTGTGTGTGTGTGTGTGTGTGTGTGTGTGTGTGTGTGTGTGTGTGTGTGTGTGTGTGTGTGTGTGTGTGTGTGTGTGTGTGTGTGTGTGTGTGTGTGTCTGTGTGTGTTCAATTTTAAGCATGAAGGAATTGAGCTAGGAGGCTGAAATTTTATATTTAAGTTAAACACCCCCCGGGACCGACAAAATAAGCTTTTAATCAAAATCGGCCAAAAAGTACTAGTACTTTACTGATGTACTTTTTCAGTTTTTTTCGATTTTCTCAAAATTCGCTCTAACGATTTTGATTAAAATTCAAAAATCAATTATTTTTTAGATGCTCTTTCAAATGTATATTCTCGTTTTGCCCTCAAAATTGTTTGAAGCACACTTTACTCTTGTGCTTCATAGGAAAGATAGGAGAAATAAATGGTTGCCATGGTAACCGAATTTAAATCTTTTTCTTTTTATTAGATTAAAAATCAATTATTATTTAAACGCCCATTTTTTTTCGGAGAAAACATATCTCTCTCTCTCACAAAACTATCTTCTCTCTTTCTACGCGTTTTAAATTTTTCTACCTTATCTCCGCATTTGGCAATGCCAATGTTAATTTCCTATAGGGATTTGTATGTTAATTTCGATTCAAAAGGGGGTCCCCTTTGGAACTTTTTACGCATTTAAAATTTTTTTTTCCAATTCTTATGAAATTTTGTATTTATTTACCAATCTATATTGTGTATAAAATGTCCAAATATGAGATTAAAATTTTGAAAAATAACCATAGTTTATTTCAAGCAATCAACTGTAATAAGCGGGATTTTGGGAAAAAGAAAAAGAAAGAAAAAGACCTTTTTTATTACTATATGAATTCTTTTTTTCTCCTGTCGATAAATATTTCTCATCACATGAAATCTGAACAAGCGGCTAGATTGGAATTTCGCTGACAGGGGATAATCTCACAGCTCCACACTCAAGGGCAAGTGATATAAAGACACAAATTATAAAGTGCATTCTATATGAGTGGGAAAGAGACAGAAATAGAGCTGCAGAGATAAACTAACAGAGGGCAGCACAAATCAGGTGGTGTGCCGACGCCTTGGTCAAGGAGTGGGGGGGTGATTACGTCTCGTTTTTTTTGGTTCTGGCGTGTGAGAGAGAGAGAGCCTGGAGGCCTGGGGGTGGTCTGGTTCCGGACGACGCGGGAAATTGGCGTCGAGGGTGAAGCGGCGTCCTGCTGGCTGTAAAGTGTTAAGTTTTTTTTTTTAATGTGAAAGGAAGGATATTTGGCTCTCGGACAGGTATTGTGCTCGTTCTTTTTGTTTTTTTTGGTGAACTTCGTTTTGGGGGATTTACACCAAGGCCGCGATTTGTGCGTACGTGAGTGTGAATAAAATTCAGTTCGGACCTTGCGCGTGGTTCCGGATTAAATAAACTAGAATATTCGAGCTGGTGGACACGAAAAAAGGGGATAGGGGAGAGATTATGAATTGGGAGTGAGGGTATTTTTTAGTATTTTTTTTAATTATTTTGTTTAATTATTTTATCTTATTTTTAGTTGGTTATATATATATTTTTTTTAATTATTCTTTTTTATTATTTTTGTTTTATTTTTATTTGGTTTATAGGTGTATTTTTATTTTATATCTTAGAGTGATTATTTTGGAACTGGACTGCGTGTGAAAACATTTTGAGTATAAGAGAATCAGCCACCCTGAGAAGAGGGTAGTTTGATAATTTATTGGAAATGGTTTATTATTTTCTTATATGAATACTTTGTTAAGATTTGGAGGTCGAAGTATATTTTTTTTTTAAATCTTAATAAAGATCAGAGACATTTGGATTATAAGAGATTCGATCACTTTGAAAGAGGGGGTAATTTGTGATGTTATATAAAATTTGCTTATTATTTTTTTTGAATATTTTATTAAGGTTTGAAGGACAAAATATATTTTTTGTAAATTCTTAACAAAAGACCACACTGCGTGTGAGACATTTAGGGTGTAAGAGATACAGTCTCCCTGAGGGGAGGGTAGGTGTTATTTTATTTGAATTCGTTTAATATTTTTTTTTAAAAGATACTTGTATTTTTAGTTGTTTTTTTTACGTAGTTTTTAGTGTGTAATCTGGTCGGAGAGAGAGAGAGAGAGAGGATGTGAAGAGGAGACGGGAGAGTTTTGTTGTAATGTTAATTGAACCATATTTTTACTTTTCTCGTACCCTATATATGAAATATATAGGAGAGAAAGTATTGCGATCATGTCAAAAATTCGATGTCGAGATTTTGATGGATATACATGTTTTGAGGTCCCCTGAGTCCAAAAAAGTGGGTCCCGCAAATTGGTCTGTGTGTGTGTGTGTGTGTGTGTGTGGTGTGTCTGTGTGTCTGTGTGTCTGTATGTGTGGAACCATTTTTTTAGCATGAAGGAGTTGAGCTACCGGGTTGAAATTTTATATTTAACTTAAGTACCTTTGAAGAATCTCAAAATAAGCTTTTGAACAAAATCGGCCAAAAAGTACTAGTACTTTACTGATGTACTTTTTCAGTTTTTTTCGATTTTCTCAAAATTCCCTCCAAGGATTTTTTTTAAAATTCAAAAATCAATTATTTTTTAGATGCTCTTTAAAATGTATATTCTCATTTTGCCGTTGAAATCTTCTGAAGACCACTTTACTCTTGTTCTTCATAGGAAAGATAGAAATGGTTGCCATGGTAACGGAATTTAAATCTTTTTCTTTTTATTAGATTAAAAATCAATTATTATTTAAATTCCCATTTTTTTTTAATTTATTTGTGTCTTTAATTGTTTCAAAGAAAACATATATGTCTCTCTCTCACTTGCAAACATTATCGCCTGTCTCTACTCTTTTTAAATTCCCTTTCCACCTTATCTTCGCATAGAAACAATGTTAATTTCCTATAGGGATTTGTATGTTAATTTCGATTCAAAAGGGGGTCCCCTTTGGAACTTTTTACGCATTTAAAATTTTTTTTTTCCAATTCTTATGAAATTTTGTATTTATTTACGATTCTATATTGTGTATAAAATGTCCAAATATGAGATTAAAATTTTGAAAAATAACCATAGTTTATTTCAAGCAGTCAACATTTAAAATGCAAGTTTGAAACTAAGGTGCTATGGGAAACTAAATATATCTCGACACAAAAATCTGGTGTGACCAGCACAGTGCGCAACTTTCTCTTACCGAAGGGTAAGAGAAAGTTGTGTGCTGTGCGCCAGTCACACCAGATTTTTATATTTTGACTTTAAATTTTCTTTTGTCTTAATTCGTTATAGAGATTTATTTCTTAACCTTAGTATTTTACTTTTTTTTAAATAATAAAACCTTTTCATGTAAGGAGGTGTAATAATTTCTCGAAGACCCCCATCTTCTCTCTCTCCCTGTAGGTAGGAGAATTCGGCAGTACCAGTCCTTGGAGAGGACACCCGCCCCCCGTCAGTTCCGAGAATTGAGGTAAGACCGACCCCGTAACGCGAAATATTACATTGGTGTCAGAAGTGGTCGCTTTGCAATAAGAAGCGAATTTTTTTGGAAAGATTTTCTTACCTTCCGGGCTAGGCATGTCAAAGGCGGAGTCGGTACAGGCGCTTGACGGGGAAGGGGGGGATGAGGGGGGGTCAGGGGTGGATGGTGCGGGGGGTGCGTGGGAAGTCAGAGGCGGGGGATGCATGTGTAGGTGGTTTGCGGGAAGAGGTCGAGAGGCTGAGGCTGGAAGTGGACCGGCTGAAGGACGTAATGAAGTGGCCCGGCCCTGCTCAGGTGGAGATTGAGCTAAGGACCGAGATCGCCGGGCTGAGAGGGGAGATTAGGGGGCTGCAAGTCCGGGTACGGGCCGTGGAATTGGACAGGTCGCGGGCTAGGGGAGGTGCGACCTCATCGGGTGTCGTAATGGCGGACGAGCCGGTCAGGATGGCGGCGAGGAGGCGGGTCCGCCAGAGTGAGGGCAGACGCTGCTTTATTTGCGGCGAGCGGGGCCATTTGGCGGTTGGATGTGCGCGCGCGGCGAGTGCCGCGGGTTCGGGGGGATGCTTTGTTTGTGGGGTGGAGGGGCATTTGGCTCGGGACTGCCCCAGTCGCTGGCGCGGCGGCTCGTGTTCGGCAGCAAGGGCGTCGTATTAGGATTTCTCGGGGGGGTTCGTTAGGGTAAGCCTCACCTCGCGCTGAGTGATGTCTCCGGTAATACGCCTAGGGGCGCGGCAGACCCAGCTTGAAAATGGGGGGGGGCTTACACGGGTGGTATATGTGATAGGGTTGGTTTTTGTTGTTTGGTTGGTTGTCTTCTGGATTAGGTAGGGGTACACCGTTGCAATGGGCGGGGGTGTCCCTGTAAATCCTGGAATCGGACGGGAATTTTTGGAATTTTTTTTAGTGTCCCCTGTGACGCCAGCGCGGTATGCGTTTTTGTCTCCACATGTCCATTTTTCGTATCTGTGTGGTTTGTTGTTTCTTTGGTTTTTGTCCCTAAGGGTGCCAGGATCTGGTAGGGGCGTCGGTCCCGTAGCCCGGGGCGGCCCTCGTTGCCCGAGGGGGGGGCTGGGGTGTATGTTTGTTTTTTCTTCCCTGTTGCCTGTATTGTAGGGCCTGATGGGGTGGGTTTCTATCTCGTATTTTTCTTCTTTGCCCCATGGGACGCCGGATGGATGCGTGCCTAGTCACCACGTGTTCACAGATCTGGTCGGAGAGGCAGTTCCGTTACCCGGAGCGGCACTAGTTACCCAAAGGGGGGGGGACCGGGTGGGTTTTCTTCCTTTTGCGATTACTGAGTATGTTGGGTCTGTTTGAATTTTTTTATTGGGCTTTTCGGGTCACTATTCTTTTTCATTACTTCGTGTTTGTTTTTTTTTTGCCCCGGGGTATGCCGGGTGGATATGGGCCTAGTCACCCCGTATCCACTGAACCGGTCTAGGCGTCGGTCCCACAGGCTGGGGCGGCCTACGTAACCCTGCGAGGGGGCGTGTTTTTTTTTTAATTTTTTCTTTTCCTTTATTTTCTTTTCGCGGTATGGATGTTTTTTTTCTTTGTGTGGTTGTTCTTTTTTTCCCTGGTTTCTTTTTTTGGTTTTGGTCCCGGGGAATGCCAGGTAGATATGGGCCTAGTCACCCCGTATCCACTGAACTGGTCGAGGCGTCGGTCCCGGAACCGGGGCGGCCTATGTAACCCGGCGAGAGGACGTGTTTTTCTTTTTCCGGTATGAGTTTATTTCGAGCGGCTGTTTCTATTCTTTTTTTTGTTTGTAGTCTTTTGCTGTTTTGTCCCGGGGATGCCAGATGGATATGAGCCTAGTCACCTCGTATCCGCTGAACTGGTCGAGGCGTCGGTCCCGGAACCGGGGCGGCCTACGTAACCCTGCGAGGGGGCGTTTTTTTTTCCCTTCTTTCCTTTTCTAGGCGTGGATGTTTTTTTTATCTGTTCTTTTCTCTCAGTATGAACGGTTTGTTGGTGCACTTTTTTTTCTTCTTCTTGGTTTTTATTAATGGGTATCATGGTTGTGGGGCGTCACGGGGATGGCGGACAAGGGTTCCGTTGGGTAGGTTGGTTTTATGAGGGTTGGGATGCGTTACTCTTTACGCTGAAGGGAAAGAGCAAGCGTTACTCTTTACGCTGAAGGGAAAGAGGATGCGTTACTCTTTACGCTGAATGGAAAGAGTTTGGTTAATAGGTATCATGGTTGTGGTTGGGTAGGTTGGTTTTATGAGGGTTGGGATGCGTTACTCTTTACGCTGAAGGGAAAGAGCAAGCGTTACTCTTTACGCTGAAGGGAAAGAGGATGCGTTACTCTTTACGCTGAATGGAAAGAGTTTGGTTAATAGGTATCATGGTTGTGGTTGGGTAGGTTGGTTTTATGAGGGTTGGGATGCGTTACTCTTTACGCTGAAGGGAAAGAGCAAGCGTTACTCTTTACGCTGAAGGGAAAGAGGATGCGTTACTCTTTACGCTGAAGGGAAAGAGCATGCGTTACTCCTTACGCTGAATGGAAAGGGGTTGGTTTGGATCAGATAGGGGAGGACGGTGGGACTCAGGCGCCTGTCGAGAACCCGTCGCGCTTGCCCTGGGGGCGGTAGCGGAATGCGGTGATTCTTCTCGAGTATTCGCGGTAAACTTGGATCGGGCGGGGGTCGCTGTCCAATACTGGTGCTGGCTGGAGGAAGAAGCGAACCTCTCTGAGGTGGCATGTTGCGACATGAGACGAACCCCGGGGACGGCGTTTCGGGTCTGCCTTTTGGCTCTAGGGGCCCTAGTGGTCCTAGGAAATTTGCGTGAGGGCTGAGGCAAGTTACCGCCCAATGCTTGGGGCCGGCAGGTCCTCGTGCGCGCTAGAAATGTAACGGCGCAGTTTCTCACGAGGGACTGTCTGCCTCGGGATTCGGAGAGGTGCCGTCGTCCGGGGCTAGTGGTGATATTGTGTACATTAGTAGTTGTAAGCATAGCTGTAAGTCATGTGGGAAGGGTTGCGGAGGTGTGGCCAGCTCGGATACATCAGGTCGAGAGAAGCTCGAATATTCTATCGCGTACGGTGGCGCGGAGTTCGTTCGGAGGTCGCGCGTGTAGTGCGTGTGCGCGAGGGAAGGCGACGTCGTTGTGGAAGGGTGACTACCTGGTGGGCAGGATGGACATATTGGCCGGTGGACATTTGTGTGCCGCGTAGAGACACTGGTGTGCTGCATCGCGGTGCGGCTAGATACTGGCTGGTTCGATCAGTACTCGATCGGGTATACCCGAGTTTATGGGCTGCCATCACAACCCGGCGTTTGGACTATTCTACCCGGAGACTTTGTGAATGTGGTGGCCTGGAACTTTCCGTCTCGGTACGAGGATGAATGGGGGGCCGCATAGCCTGGTGATGGTGCCGGTTCGGGCATCTGGACCTCGGCCGCAACCCCAACTTCTGTGGACTCCCGTATCGGAGACGTTCTCCGTGGGGAACGGAGGCCGGTCGACACTGTGACGTTTGCCGTGACGGTAGTCACCTCTCGGAAGGAGCAGAGGTCTCGCGGTTATGAAAAGGGACAGTGGATGGAAAATGTGGACACCTTATCGGGTGTCCACATTTTTGTTTTGCCGAGGGTGATGTAATAAGCGGGATTTTGGGAAAAAGAAAAAGAAAGAAAAAGACCTTTTTTATTACTATATTCATTCTTTTTTTCTCCTGTCGATAAATATTTCTCATCACATGAAATCTGAACAAGCGGCTAGATTGGAATTTCGCTGACAGGGGATAAACTCACAGCTCCACACTCAAGGGCAAGTGATATAAAGACACAAATTATAAAGTGCATTCTATATGAGTGGGAAAGAGACAGAAATAGAGCTGCAGAGATAAACTAACAGAGGGCAGCACAAATCAGGTGGTGTGCCGACGCCTTGGTCAAGGAGTGGGGGGGGTGATTACGTCTCGTTTTTTTTGTGTTCTGGCGTGTGGAGAGAGAGAGAGCCTGGAGGCCTGGGGGTGGTCTGGTTCCGGACGACGCGGGAAGTTGGCGTCGAGGGTGAAGCGGCGTCCTGCTGGCTGTAAAGTGTTAAGTTTTTTTTTTTAATGTGAAAGGAAGAATATTTGACTCTCGGACAGGTATTGTGCTCGTTCTTTTTGTTTTTTTTGGTGAACTTCGTTTTGGGGGATTTACACCAAGGCCGCGATTTGTGCGTACGTGAGTGTGAATAAAATTCAGTTCGGACCTTGCGCGTGGTTCCGGATTAAATAAACTAGAATATTCGAGCTGGTGGACACGAAAAAGGGGATAGGGGAGAGATTATGAATTGGGAGTGAGGGTATTTTTTTTAGTATTTTTTTTAATTATTTTGTTTAATTATTTTTATCTTATTTTTAGTTGGTTATATATATATTTTTTTTAATTATTCTTTTTTATTATTTTTGTTTTATTTTTATTTGGTTTATAGGTGTATTTTTATTTTATATCTTAGAGTGATTATTTTGGAACTGGACTGCGTGTGAAAACATTTTGAGTATAAGAGAGTCAGCCACCCTGAGAAGAGGGTAGTTTGATAATTTATTGGAAATGGTTTATTATTTTCTTATATGAATACTTTGTTAAGATTTGGAGGTCGAAGTATATTTTTTTTTTAAATCTTAATAAAGATCAGAGACATTTGGATTATAAGAGATTCGATCACCTTGAAAGAGGGGGTAATTTGTGATGTTATATAAAATTTGCTTATTATTTTTTTGAATATTTTATTAAGGTTTGAAGGACAAAATATATTTTTGTAAATTCTTAACAAAGACCACACTGCGTGTGAGACATTTAGGGTGTAAGAGATACAGTCTCCCTGAGGGGAGGGTAGGTGTTATTTTATTTGAATTCGTTTAATATTTTTTTTTAAAAGATACTTGTATTTTTAGTTGTTTTTTTTACGTAGTTTTTAGTGTGTAATCGGGTTGGAGAGAGAGAGAGAGAGAGAAGATGTGAAGAGTAGATGAGAGAGTTTTGTTGTAATAGTAATTGAATCATATTTTTATATTTTAACTTTAAATTTTTTTTGTCTTAATTCGTTATAGAGATTTATTTCGTAACCTTATTATTTTATTTTTTTTTAAATAATAAAATCTTTTCATGTAAGGAGGTGTAATAATTTCTGGGAAGACCCCCATCTCCTCTCTCTCCCTGTAGGTAGGAGAATTTGGCAGTACCAGTCCTTGGAGAGGATACCCGCCCCCGTCAGTTCCGAGAATTGAGGTAAGACCGACCCAGTAACGCGGAATATTACACCACATTTAAAATGCAAGTTTGAAACTAAGGTGCTATGGGAAACTAAATATATCTCGACACAAAAAATCTGGTGTGACCAGCACAGTGCACAACTTTCTCTTACCGAAGGGTAAGAGAAAGTTGTGTGCTGTGCGCCAGTCACACCAGATTTTTTGGATTCAGGGGACCTCAAAACGTGAAGATCCATCAAAAATCTCGACATCGAATTTTTGACATGAATCCAATACTTTCTCTCTATATATATATTACATATACATAGGTAAGAGAAAGTAAAAACATTATTAAGGCACTTATATAGATTAAGAGCTAATTTTTAATATGTTATTAATCACTATCACATACGTATTAATAATTTTTTGAAGCATATCTGACGAAGGGTTATCGTGTTATTAATTATTAAATAATTAAAATTTAACAGTAGTAGTAGTCTATGGGGAATGTCGATGAAACGCACACATATCGAATTATGTAACCACTCCTGATATTGATAAAAAAAAATATTACAGATTGTTGAAAACTAGACTAGGAGACTAAAATTATTGGCTATTGGTTTTTTAAATAATTTTTTATCATAACACTAAAAAATACAGATAATGCATTTTGACTACAATATGAAACTATTTTCTATTTTATATAATAATAAATAAAATAATATATACATAGAATTTCCATTAACTTTAAATTTAATAAAGTTTGAAAATTATTTTATACGGTATGTTCATAAACAATAATTTATTCGAGAAACTCCAAGACTCATTAAAACTAAAGTTATATTATAAAAGTTAACCTTTAAAAAAAATAATAATAAAATATTCTCTTTATTATTTCTCCCTCCTTTTTTTTTATCTTCTTTTCTATTAAATAATAAATTTTTAAAAATAAAAATATAATTTTATTTCAACTATAAATATGAAAATATCAAATGAAAAATGTTAGATTTTTCCCACAACTTAAAATTATGTATGATAAACTAATTTTTTTTTTTTTTTTTTTTTTTTTTTCTCATGTTTCTCTAAAAAAGTGTGACTATCTAAAAACCTATTCACTATTAGTTTCATAAAAGAAAAACTATTTTAATCAGTGGCGTCATTTCAACTTTT
>JAKCPI010004956.1:0-22832 GCA_023213315.1 Euborellia annulipes | reverse complement strand
CCTGAAAAGGACTATTGGTTGTACAGCTTCTTTTGTAAATAATTTAGCCCTGAAAAGGACTTTTTAAAAGTATCACTTTTGCTAATAATAAAGCACAACACCTTTTGCTAATAATTAAATTGGCCATTTGGGTCAAAGGGAATAAATGAGACAATGAGAGAGGGCGACGCCACGAACCTGACACGGAACGCCGCTAGGGCGCTCCGGGAGATGTTGCTCCAACGACGACATATGGCAAAAGAGGGAGAGACTCCGAGCCGTCGACCTTTTATAGCCTCGGTTCAAAGCGGAGACGGAGAGGGGCGGAGCCCCTCTGAGAGCATCAAAGAGCGGACATGCCAGTTAGGTCTCTTTAAAAGGGCCCCAACCTGATCCGGACGGCAGTGCAAACCACAACGATCGCCAGACGGGTGTCCATGTGTCCATGCATTCACAAGTCGACGACAGAGGTCACTAGACGAGTACCCCTGTATTTGAAGACGACGACGGTGGAATCAGGCTGATTCCACATTACGACGGAATAATCGGCGAACAGACGGTTTGCCATTATTCAAAGAAGACTACAAGCCCAGAGGGACAGAGGGTCCGCCACTATCCAGGGAAATTGCCGGAGAAGACACCGCCATCAGTTAAGTGCGCGTCGCGTTTTCTCTCGCAATCTCATTATTCCCACGCAAGTACAATTATAGTGCCGCTTCTTTTATGTAAATATAGTTACTGTGCCGTTTTATTAACTTTTTATAAACTTCTAATTTGAATTAATTATTCATCAGTGTAAATAGACCTTTTTTTTTATTTTATTAATTTTTATATGTAAATAAACTTTATTTTACATTTATTAATAAACCAACATTTAGAATTGTAAATATATTTTTTCGCATTTTATTTTACAATTCCCTACAAAATTTGGGGGCTCAGCCGGGATATGAATTTTTAATTCGGGAATAGACGTTACCTCGCGCCGAGATATGAATTTTTAATTCGGGAATAGACGATTGATTACCCCTATAAATCTTTTGAGCTAAGACATTCTTTAAAAATTTTTGAACTCTTATTTGTGCGTCCGTGTGTGTAAAGTGACCGTTAACGAACAAAAGTGTTTTTAAGACTTAAAGGTCATTGACCAAAAAAGCCAAGAGTGCCTTTGTGTGCGCGGACAAAGGAGATATTCAAGTGCTTATGCTTTATGCGAGTAAAGGGCCTAAAAACATTCAAGAAGATTTGTGAAAAGCTATAGTGCGTCGAATATAGCTACAAGAGACAAGCATCATCGAGCGTGGTCAAGCGCTGGATGGGTGACCGGCTGAAAACATCGTTTAAAAATTTTAAATTTCATTTCGAGTTTTCAAAATGACGTCACTAGTAAGCATTCCAGAGGTAGCCCAAAACATCAAAGACGCTGACTTGAAAATTATAAAAAGTCTTCATCAGCTCTTGTACGACGAAGAGGGTGGCAGATCCAGCCGCGCCAATGTGAAGAAATTCACGGGCTTCAACTTCGAAGTAGGTTCTTCGGAGTATGACGAAAAACTGGACTACATCAATACGTTCAGCCACAACGAGCTGAAGGCCTTCGGAAGAATCTTGAAAATAAACGGGGCCAGTAAAGAAGTTCTCGCGAAAAATCTCTGTCACTGCCTCGCGGATCCGACGGTGTTACGCGATCTGATAGAAGAGGAAGACGAAGACGAAGACGAAGATGAGGAGGAACAAAGCCTATATGAAAATGCAAGCAGTGTGAGGCAAGTACCGGTTGCAGCAGCTAGAGGATGGGAAATACATAGAGGTTTCCCTGTCAACTTCAGAGACATCGAGGACTCTATAAAGAAATTCGACGGGAGTGGCGCCTATCCTATTGAGAGATGGATTGAAGACATCGAAACCGAGTCTCAAATACATGGATGGGACCAGCTCCACCTGTTCGTCTTCGCCAGGAAACTCCTGACGGGAGTAGCGAAGTTGTTCATCGAGAGCGAACGGGGCATCACGACGTGGAGAGTCTTGAGGAACGCGCTGCTTGGTGAATTCTCACAAAAGTGGAACAGTGCCGAACTCCACCGGGAATTGACCAAAAGAAAATTAAGAAAAGACGAAGACGTGTATGCCTATTTCATCACGATGAAGGAGTTGGCAAGCCGAGGGAATATAGAAGAAGAGGCCCTCATCCAGTACGTGGTCGACGGAATCCACGACAACTCCAGCAACAAAATCTTACTCTATGGAGCGACAAATTTTCGAGACTTTAAACAGAAACTTAAAACCTACTCAGACGTGACGAAAAGAAGCCAAGTGAGTCAAACAAGACAAAATCCCACCAACGCAACTCAACCAATTCGAAGACCGCAGGCCCCGACGACCAAGAAAGCCATTGCCTGTTATAATTGCGGGAACGAAAATCATCTCTCAAGAGACTGTCCTGAGAGAAGCAAGGGACTCAAATGCTTCAGCTGCAGCGCCTTTGGACACAAGTCGACTGAGTGTCCAAGCAAAAAGAAGACAGTTCAGGCTCCAAGTAAGTCGGCAGAAGTTAATGTCATAACGGCAATCCGAGAGCCGAATAGAAACCTCAAAGACGTCGTTATACGGGGTGTAGCCGCCAGTGCCCTGGTGGACACCGGTAGCTGCATGACGTTGATGAAAAAAGAGGTTCATCGGAAAATCAACTCGCCCGCCCTGAGCAAGTCAGTCATCGCTTTAAGCGGATTCGGAAGAGCGAACACCGAGACGATTGGCTATTTTAAAACTTCAATCAACATTGACGAGGACGATTTCTGGGTGAAAATATACGTGGTTCCCGATGAAAGTATGAGTGAAGACGTCATCATCGGAAACGATCTCCTGGCCCAAGCCGAAGTCCAAATTAGCCAAGGTATTGTGAAAATAACCAAACTAGTAGAAAAAAATAGTGAGGACGATGACGACAACGACGATGACAACAAGAGTAAGGGAAGCGAGGATGTAGATGTTGCATCCCCTGCAGACGGCAACCCGCAAGACGAAACTGTAAAGAGTAGAGCTGCCGCCTAGCTCATCAGGCAACCCAAACGACGAAGGAGATGTGAGTGTTTCGCCTATCTTATTAGACAAACCGAACGACAATGACGACGATGATGATGAAAAAGAGGAGTCCGACGGACAACGAGATGAAGGTGAAAACGTTGAAGAGGCAGACGGCCGACCAGACGTGGAGCTTTCGCCTATCTCGTTGGGAGACTCAGACGACGACGTAAATAGCGAAGACGAGGACGAAAATAAAGAAAAATTGAAAAAAGAAGGCATCGAAGATGAAAGACGAAATTTTACAAATGATGAAAATGAATTCGAATTTATCTATGACAATTTAGATGAGGAAAAAATAGAAGTGAATGACGATGAAAACGAATATCAAGACGAAATTAATCAAGAAGACGAGATTACCAGTGAGGTCAAGACAGATTGCTGTATATACAATATAGTCGAGGAGAAAAGAAATGACGAAAGTAAAATGAAGAAAAATGCTGAAATTAAAGAAACGAAGAAAGAAGACGAGAAGAGTGAAGAAAAGAAGTCATTCAAATGTATATATGTCGATTTAGATGAAGAGAGGTAGAACACGACGAAAATAAAATTCAAGATAAAATTAATCTGAAAGACGAAAGATTGATGAAAGAAGATGAAAATTTAAAAGAAAAGAAAATCAGAGTCAAGAAAAGAAGAGACGTCGCTCTTGACTCCAAGAGCAAGGCGTCAAAGGCTTCAACGACGGCGCGAGAGGCGGGGTTTAGAAATTATTTGTTTCAGATACATCAACCTCTTCGAGCCCGCGAGTGGACCCAGAGACGGGAGGTCCATAGGAAGGCGACCATCGATGAGTCGAAGGAGGACGATGGAGGGAAACAACAGAGTAGCGACTGGAACCCATGGGAGCGTCCCATTCATCGCAAAACAAGGCGGATGAAGGATGACGTGCGCCTTACAGGATCGGCAACCCGGAGTACACCCGGTGGCCGGGGCGTCCACACTTCAGGATGGCCGAGTTGTAGGAAAGGAAAATGGCCAATATTTTTTTGAGTTGATCCTTAAAAGGACCTTTGTTTTAATATAGCATCGCATTACTTTTGTTAATAAGAATATTAGCCCTGAAAAGGACTATTGGTTGTACAGCTTCTTTTGTAAATAATTTAGCCCTGAAAAGGACTTTTTAAAAGTATCACTTTTGCTAATAATAAAGCACAACACCTTTTGCTAATAATTAAATTGGCCATTTGGGTCAAAGGGAATAAATGAGACAATGAGAGAGGGCGACGGCACAAACCTGATGCGGAACGCCGCTAGGGCGCTCCGGGAGATGTTGCTCCAACGACGACATATGGCAAAAGAGGGAGAGACTCCGAGCCGTCGACCTTTTATAGCCTCGGTTCAAAGCGGAGACGGAGAGGGGCGGAGCCCCTCTGAGAGCATCAAAGAGCGGACATGCCAGTTAGGTCTCTTTAAAAGGGCCCCAACCTGATCCGGACGTCAGTGCAAACCACAACGATCGCCAGACGGGTGTCCATGTGTCCATGCATTCACAAGTCGACGACAGAGGTCACTAGACGAGTACCCCTGTATTTGAAGACGACGACGGTGGAATCAGGCTGATTCCACATTACGACGGAATAATCGGCGAACAGACGGTTTGCCATTATTCAAAGAAGATTACAAGCCCAGAGGGACAGAGGGTCCGCCACTATCCAGGGAAATTGCCGGAGAAGACACCGCCATCAGTTAAGTGCGCGTCGCGTTTTCTCTCGCAGTCTCATTATTCCCACGCAAGTACAATTATAGTGCCGCTTCTTTTATGTAAATATAGTTACTGTGCCGTTTTATTAACTTTTTATAAACTTCTAATTTGAATTAATTATTCATCAGTGTAAATAGACCTTTTTTTTTATTTTATTAATTTTTATATGTAAATAAACTTTATTTTACATTTATTAATAAACCAACATTTAGAATTGTAAATATATTTTTTCGCATTTTATTTTACAATTCCCTACAATACAATTTATTAAAAATTAATTGGACCTCCCTTGAGTTTTATAACACCAATAATTCTTTTTTTGAGAGAGTTAATTAAATTTTTTATCAACTCTTTATCGAGTTGTCGCCATTCCTTAACAATTGCTTCTTTCAAATGATTTGTCGAGTCATATTGACGATTTCCGGCATATACACGTCTCACAAGTATTCCCCAAATGTTCTCAATAGGGTTTAGATCGGGTGAACAAGCAGGCCACTTCATTACATTGATGGAATTATTCTCCATCCAAGTCATGGTTTCGCGACTGGTATGAATTCTGGCATTGTCTTGTTGAAAAATCCATGTTTTTTCGGGATGTTCTCTCAAAAATGGAATTAAACTTTTTTCAAGGACTTGGATATAATCTCTACTGTTCATTCGAGATGATGTGAATTGAATATCCAAACATCCTGAAGCAGAAAATGCGCCCCACATCATCAAGGAGCCTCCACCAAAATTCCTCTTGGAAAAATATAGAGGTTCCTTTCTTAGATCTCGCCAGTATGAACGAAATCCGTCTGGCCCATCTAAGTTCCATTTCTTTTCATCAGAAAAAATTATCTAAAAAAAATTAAAAGGTAAAAATAAAAGAAACTTACATAATAAAAATTCATGAAAAATCCTCACGGATGACCAATCTGTAGCCATATTGTTTTCTGCGAACTCGAGCCGAGCATTCTTATGATGAACAGTTATTCGTGGAACACTCTTCATTTTGTTCCTACATATGATAGGACTTCGTCGTAATGTCCGCCAAACAGTTGTTTTAGACACCTTTGTTTCAACAAGAGCGGTCATTTTACTGCAACTTTGGTCCGAGTTGCTTGCCGATCTTAAAATTTTTCTTTCTTCTCGGGAAGAAAGTTTTCTTTTTCTTCCCCTACGCTTTTTTTTGCCATATAGGTCAGGGTTTTTTTAAAAAATTTTGGATTACTCGGCGACTTCGGTTAATTTTTCTAGAGATTTCGCTTATTGTTAACCCTTCCTCTTTAAAAGCTAAAATTTTACCCTTTTCAATATCGTTTAAAGATAACCCACACTGTAAAAAAAATTTTAATTTTAGTATGTTTTAGTATAGTAAATTTACAAATTTTCCTTGTAAATGATAACTACCGTACATTTGTATACTAAATTTACAAATCTATGCATTCAAAAAATTTTTACAACCAAAAAACATTTTAAAATTACAATTCTCTTGGAAAATTAGAGTAAATATTGTAATTTTACCATACGATTTCTAATTTTACAATACAACGGCATTGTAATTTTAGAACACGGTTTGTAATTTTAGCAAAGGGTTTGTAATTTTACAAAAAGGTTTCTAATTTTACAATACAACGGCATTGTAATTTTAGAACACGGTTTGTAATTTTAGTACACGGTTTGTAATTTTAGAAAAGGGTTTGTAATTTTACAAAAAGGTTTCTAATTTTACAATACAACGGCATTGTAATTTTAGAACACGGTTTGTAATTTTAGAAAAGGGTTTGTAATTTTACAAAAAGGTTTCTAATTTTACAATACAAGGGTATTGTAATTTTCCTTTTAAGGCTGTCTAAGATGGCCAACATGGCCGACTTTGTTTCGACTGCTTTTTAGCTTTCTTAATAAAGACATTTTTGGCACTATAAGGATTTATTTAAGTTATAATAATACAAAAAATAATAATATTATGATAACTTTAAGTTTATTTTTTATTTTATTATTTAGTAAAAATAGTTGACAATGAGGTCATACTTGAATGCCAAATAGCAGAGATAGAGCATTAGTTAACAGGTGATCCGATGGTCAAATGGGCTAGGCAGCAAGACTTCTACAAAAAAGGTCAGTGTTCAAATCCTGGAGGAATTTTTCATTAAATAAAAATATTTACTTCACTCCATCCAGGTAGAGACGTCCCCTAAAGGTCAATAACCTATGGGTCCAGTCGTAAATTTTTTTTCTTTTTTCTAAATATTAGTAAAATTACAAACATTTGGATTGTAAAATTGCTAAATATTTGTAAAATTACCACACATTTGGACTCGAAAATTGCTAAATATTAGTAAAATTACCAAATTTGGACTCGAAATTGCTAAATATTAGTAAAATTACCACACATTTGGACTCGAAAATTGCTAAATATTAGTAAAATTACCAAATTTGGACTCGAAATTGCTAAATATTAGTAAAATTACCAGACATTTGGACTCGAAAATTGCTAAATATTAGTAAAATTACCAAATTTGGACTCGAAATTGCTAAATATTAGTAAAATTACCACACATTTGGACTCGAAAATTGCTAAATATTAGTAAAATTACCAAATTTGGACTCGAAATTGCTAAATATTAGTAAAATTACCAGACATTTGGACTCGAAAATTGCTAAATATTAGTAAAATTACCACACATTTGTAAACGATTTTTGCAAAGAGTTTTGTAAAAATATAATTCAACTGTATAGTAAATTTAGTATCTATTGGTCTTGGAAATTTGCTTACAACAAAAAAATTGTAAAATCATCGAAATTTTTTTTACAGTGCACGTGGCATCTTGTAAAAATATTAATTACTAAATAATGACTTTAAAGAAAATTTAAATAATTCTATTTATTGACTTTCAACTGCAAGGATCAACGACTGGGTTATAAATATGAAACGAATAAAAAGGACGATTTTTCTTTATTTCTTTGAAAATTCTAATATATTGAAATTATTTGTAGTAAAATTATAACAAAAATGTTTCTCATTTATATTTGCATTAAAATTAAGGCAAAGATTTATTTATTTTATTGATTTTATTTATTTTATTTTAAAACTTCAAGATGGGTTATAAATATGAAACGCACTGTATTTAACAAGTTTTTGTATAAATTTTCATTTATTTTAAGAGAGAAAACAATTTAAAACAATTTATCTTTATTACAATTAACCTACGTAGGCTTTATAAAGGATTAGGCAAGTCGCTAAAAGTTGGCTTTTAATCTTGATTTTCGGCTCTGGTTAGATTAACAGCCAACAACCCCAACGATATCGACAAAGATCTGAGAATATCCCCTTGAAAAGCATTTCAAATTTTCAATTCACAAATCTCGAAATCGAATTCTTTGACAAGTTCAAACTTACTTGAGGTTCTTTCCTTTCTAATTTTAATTTATATGTCCAGTAAAAATAAAAAAAATAAAAACTTCTAGTTTTAATTTTTTCCAATTTTTACTTTCTCTTACCCTATACCTATATGAAATATATAGAGAGATAAAGTATTGCGATCATGTTTAAATATTCGGACATCTCACTCATTCTCATTTATTTCTTTTTTTTATTTTTTTTAAACACTCACACTTTTTCCACCATTCACAGTCACACTCACATACACACAGTCTTCTAGGCAACTCAGGCCATATAAACTTGTAACGATACTAGTATTTTTATAATATATATATTTGGGGTCCAGGCATTCTTATTTAAGTCATTTGGCTTAAATAAAATCATCGGACTGCCTGGGATTCGAACCCGCGGCCCTCGCATAGAAGGCAAGCACGCTATAAACTTCAACAAGCCTGAGGGCTTTTATTTCGTTAATAATTTGGAATACAAATTTTTTATTCATTTTTGAAAGAATATTTAAACAATTTATAGAACAATTTTATCTCATTTCACTATTTTCAAAAATGAAAAAAAAGATTCCCAGGTGTATTTTTTTATTTTAGTCTTTTCGACATCTTATTGTTAGACCAGTTAAAACGTCTTCTCTTTTGAGTGGCAAAGTGGTGAAAATATATTTCCATTCTTTGCTATTGATTCTGTCCTATTCAATTGTTGCCCGGCTATTTGAATGTATGTTTATAAAACTTTCAATCGCCTTTTCTCGAATTGTTGAATTTCGGACTTTCGCCACTATGATTCTCTGCAGGCGATATATAATCAAGAAAATTATAAATAGTTAAATATTATTTGATAAATAATCTCATTCCAAATATTTTATCATTTATATAAATAAGTTTTTTTTTTTTTTTTTTTTTTTTTTTGAAAATATATTTATCATTTTAGTTATAAATAAAAATAAAAATTTAGATGAGAAAATTTTTTTTTAATTTATTTAAGGTGCATTGGAGGTTATTTAGGGGGTCTATTTATTATAATACCTCCCTCTCCCCTTCAACCACCCCAGCACTGAGAAATATTATTCGTGGTCGATATATGGTTAGGCACGGGCCAAGAGCGGAAAAATTTTAGAGGCGAGAAAATTTTAGTCTCAAATTTAAAGAAGATTAAAATTTTATAATTGCTCAGGGGCCCACATCTTGTGGGTACGTGGATGGCGACCACGAGCTACCCGAGCTGGGACAGGCAGGCAGTCCTTCAGTTCTTATAAATGTCTGTCTCTTCCTTCCTCTTCAACAGACCGTGCAACGGGCCGGCCTGTCCTATTTCTTCCGATCGTAAAAACGTATGATAGGGTTGGAGGGAAAGAGTGAGGTCCGCCGACCCCTCATCGCGGGACAAGGGGCGCGGGGGAAGGGAGGTGGCGGCATATTATAATATTAGTAAGGAGGGGGTGGCAAATTAAATTTTGACCTCCCTAACAAATCTCCTAGTTCCGGCCCTGGCCTTATATCCTTTTAAATAAATAAATAACTCTTTTTTTTGGGAACTCTAAATTAAATCCAACCTGTTATTTTTTTTAAATTTCTTCAACCTCTCAAAATCGAGGACATATAAAGAAAAAAATGAAATTATTGAGATTGATGGAGGTACTTATTTTTGTTGACAGCTAATAAGCGAAATTCAGAAAATAAATAAGAAAAGCAATTGTTTTTGTTTTGCCCTCTTTCATCTCTAATGTGTTCTAAATTAGAATCTATTCACTATTAATAGAGGAAATAATTCGGATTTGAAGAGAAGAAGAACGAAATGGATAAAGCATTAGATAGATTTACTCTAGAATAGAAATAGATAAATTCAGTCTGTCAAAACCATAGATTATTTATGTCTCTTCTCCTAGTAAAGTAAATATTATTGTTTGAGACTTGGCCGTGTTGACTAATGAGCATCATACAACTAATATGCAAATTTTGTATTTTTATATAATTTTGTATATGTTTATATATAACAACTCTATCTGCATCTCAATGGTGTGCATCTTGAGATTGCCAATAATCTCTAAAGAACTGATGATGGTTTTATCTAATTAAACCCGAAACGTTTTCTGATTGGAGATTTTTATTCGATAGAGGCTCCTTTTTGGCTGACATCCTCTCTTCCTTCATCATTCTAATTGCTGAACAGCCACTTCTATTATCAACATCTAAATATTATTGTTACTATCTCTATATACTTCTGTTTGTTTTCGTATCACCTGAAGCCAATTATGATTCAAGTGACATTAACAATCCTTTTGTCAAAAAGAGGGAATTTTAGTGATATCTCTTGAGTCAGTTTACTAGTGTTGACCTATGCTTAACATCCCCCTTTTCGTAGCCAAATGTTTATACAATACAAAATAAGTAATTTCATCCGTCTACTTTGAAAAATTATTCTCCTCTTCTCATCATTCATTGCGTAAAAAAATTTACATATTTTAATTTATAACGAGTACAAACCTTTTGTTGTTTGGGAAAATAATTTGAAGGGGGAATAATTAATTAAGAAAGCAATAATAAATATGCCTGACCTATTTATTATTTTTCTCAGTAAAGGAAATTTGGCTTATTTACCAATTATATTATAATTTAATTTTTTATAATGAAAATGGAAAAAATTGTCCCTTCATTTCATGACAAATTTAATCATATAAACCAAATATAGGCCCCCCCTGTATATGGGTCATTCCATGCCAAATCGACAAATTTTTTTCCTGACCCCCGCGGATTTCGCTGAAAATTTCCAATCTTTTTTCTACCCCTTAAAAGACATTTTTGGGAATTTTTTCAAATTTTTTTACCCAACTAAAAAAAAGTTATGGATTTTTGAAAAAATTGCTCTTTTTTTTCAAATAACTATAACTTATTTTAAAATTGATATTTCGGAAACTCGTAAGGCTATAAAAATTTTTTTTATTTAACAAGACTATGTGAGTGTTTCAGTTTATTTGAAAAAACCCTAATTTTAAATCAACCATTTTTTTTTTTTAACTCAAAAAAAAACTTCAACTAATTCTACAATTATCCCCCCTAATTTCAAGATGTGCCGACGATTGCTTCTATTTTTTTTTTTTTTTTTTTTGTTATAAAATTTTTTTTTTGAAATTTGGTTTATTTTTTACGTAACTTTTTTATGAAATTTTTTCAGCTTTCTCGTGAAACTTTAGAAGTTGAAAAATGATATTTAATTCGAAAATTTTAAGTCATCATACTAAAAATCGTTTTTTTTTCAGTCTCATACTTTACTGAAAAAAAAAACAATTTTTTGTTACTTAAAATTTTCGAATAAAATATCATTTTTCAACTTCTAAAGTTTCACGAGAAAGCTGAAAAAATTTCATAAAAAAGTTACGTAAAAAATAAACCAAATTTCAAAAAAAAAAATTTTATAGCCAAGAAAAAAAATAGAAGCAATCGTCGGCACATCTTGAAATTAGGGGGGATAATTGTAGAATTAGTTGAAGTTTTTTTTGAGTTAAAAAAAAAAATGGTTGATTTAAAATTAGGGTTTTTTCAAAAAAACTGAAATAATTCATATATCCGGGCTTCTGAAATAATTTTTCTATTTTTTTCTGAAAACTAAATTAAAAAACAAAATTTTTATAGATTGCAGGGTTCCGAAATATCAATTTTAAAATAAGTTATAGTTATTTGAAAAAAAAGAGCAATTTTTTCAAAAATCCATAACTTTTTTTTAGTTGGGTAAAAAAATTTGAAAAAATTCCCAAAAATGTCTTTTAAGGGGTAGAAAAAAGATAGGAAATTTTCAGCGAAATCCGCGGGGGTCAGGAAAAAAATTTGTCGATTTGGCATGGAATGACCTATATATTTTTTTAAATTGTACTTTAACTTTGAAATATATTAGGCCTTGTGCCATAGCATAGTGCTAGAGTTCTTGCCTCTTGTGCTAAGGGGTTCGCATCTTGCCTCACGAGACAACCAACTCAATTAAATAGAGACGTAGTCTAAATGGCCTCCATACCCAAAACCCCGCATCCCTTCTGGCTAGACGGGAAGCCCGCCCTGGGCGTACACGCGACTTCATCTACATTATTATTATTTATATTAAATTCATTATTATTATTATCAAATAATTACTAATGTATTATTTGGTTCAAATAAAATTAATTTCACACAACTGAAACATTATCCGGTTGATAAAGTATATAGGTCTATTTCAGGGTTGGCAAATCGGCTCTAATGATTTTGTTTGTATATCAAAAATCAATTATTTTTTACATGCTCTTTACTTTAAAAAGTATATCAGTAAAATTTTTTGTGAAAATTGTTCGATATACTTTTTCAGTTTTTTCCGATTTTCTCAAAATTGGCTCTAACGATTTTGATTAAAATTCATTTTTTTTTAGATAGGCCTTCTTTAAAATGTATATCCTCCTTTTCCCTTGAAAATTGTTTTACTGACGCTTTACTGATGTAGTATTTCAAATTTTTCAAATTCATTTTCCAGCTCTTCCTTCCATTTAGATTAAATAAATCGGATATGGAATTTAACATTCGATTAAAAGGGCCAATGTTAAATCCCTTTGGGGATTTACATGTGAATTTCTATTCAAAAGGGGTTATTTAGGATTCTTCTTTAGGATTTTTCCAATTCTTATGAAATTTTATATTTATTTAGGATTCTCTATTATGTATAAAATATCCAAATATGAGATTACAATTTTGAAAAATAACCACAGTTTATTTCAAGCAGTCGACATTTAAAATACACAGAGTCTATGGTAATTTTGAATCAAATGAATTTTAATTTTTTACTTTTTTATAAAACGCAAGTGGTCAAGTTTGGAACTAAGGCGCTATGGGAAACAACGGAAACTAAATATATCTCGACAAAAAAATCTGGTGTGTTGTAGGTTGTCACACAAGATTTTCTAAAAATATTTTTGTATTAAAATATTTTTTAATATCAAAAGATAAAAAGAAAGGAAAAGTTAATTCACTTTTAAATTGAATCTCGCCGTTCATAAACGTTCAAGAGTTCATTGCTTTACCAATTATTTATTTAAATTAATTAAATTATCTGTAACAACATTTTCAAGATCTTGTTTTTTTTACTTCACTTTAATTAAATAGAGAATAAAATATTCTATCTTATTTTTCTTTCTCTCGTTACAATTCTAAATTATATTATATACAAATCCGCATCTAACTTTTTCCATTTGACAAACATGCCGATTCATATTTCTTTAAGCTCTTAAGAAAAAAGAGAGACTTGTTTCTTACCTTTTTTTTCTCTTTCTTTCTTTTTATTTTTTTTTTTTATTTCTAAGTATTTTCCTTTTTGTGATAAATTATTAGTGAAGATGGATGATTTCTTCCGTCCGATGGCAATCAATTCAAAAGAGTAGGAGGTGAAAAAACGAATCGTGTCCATCTCATTTTGCTTACGTCCTTCATTAAATTTGAAGTTCATTGTAATTTATTGTTAATTAAATGGGATTAAAAATTAAGTGGGCTTATCTTAATTTAGATTAAATAAATCGGATATGGAATTTAACATCCGATTAAAATTTACTGGCTTAGAATATTTATTTAAATAGGTAATGTTTCTTAATTTTAAAATTAAATCCCACAAATATGTAAATATACGTTTAGCAGAGAATTTACCTACAATTAATTTAATAATTTCTCCTCGGGCTTGGTGTAGTTGGTAGCGCGCCTGCCTTGTATATCAAGGGTCAAGGGTTCCGATCCCAGTCAGTCCGATGATTTGATTTAAGCCATTTAGATACCAAATGGATGTAATAAAAAATCTGGTGTGACTGATCGCACATTACACAATTTTCTCTTGCTTTCAGTAATTGAAAGTTGAGTTCTATGTTAGCCACGTCAGAATTTTTGTGTCGTCATAAATTTAGTTTCCGGCAGTATATTAGAATTCAAGATATATAAACTTGGAAAAATATTTATTTTGTTATCAGAGAAAGTACATCAGTAGTCCTACTTTTTGGCGTATTTTATTTAAATACTTATTTCTGCGCCTCTGTGGGGTACCTAATTTAAATATAAAATTTCAACCTCTTCTTGATTTATTTTGAACACAAACACACAGACAGATTCCTTTGAAATGAATCCAAAACTTTCTCTTTATATATTAAACATATAATACCATTTATTGCAATAGTATTGAAACTAGAGCCCGGTAGTTAGGCAGCCCAAAAGGCAGCTTGTCTGTGTGAGAAATATCTTTTTCAAAGCAGACAATAGGTCCAACAGCGACAAAAATATTTGTTTAATTTAATATAAAGTTATTTAAACATAGGCATAATATTTGCCTAAAAAATGAGCTAGAGTGTACTCTAGCCAGAAATTAGTAATATCTCAATAATTATTTTGTTTTACTAATTAATAAAAAAAATTTAATTTTTTTTTTAATTTGTTTTCTGGCTTCTGAGGACATTTAGGGTTATACGAATATATATAGAATTTATTTATATCAAAGGCTACCGGGGCTTGTGGTGACCGTTGCTCTACTCCGTTTACCAGAAAAAAATTAAATATATTTATTTTAAATAAGCAGAAAATATTGGGCAATTATAATTTTTTTCTATACTAACCTTCAGAATTCTATATAATTATAAATCAATAAAAAAATGAGCCACGCGAAATTTTTTAAGTAGATATTAATTTGTACTGAATATTTTGTATGAATCAAATTAAATATACAAATTAAATACTAGGTTATTTGTTTCAAAGGTTTTATTAATTAAAAATTAACACTTTATACGCATTTACTTGACATCATCAGAAGTGATTACAGCTGTAGCTGTGTAGTTTCGTTCATAAGTAGACTTAAAAAATTATTTATTAAAATTTTTAAATTAGTTATAACAAATTTTTAATGAATATTTTGAATATTTAGAGGCTAAGACTTATTGCCCTTGGTAATTTAAAATTAATTTAGAAAAATAGGGATGAATGCCGAAAAAGACAAAACAAAAATTAGCTGATTTCGTAACTTTTTATTATCTTTTTGTAAAAAAAAAAAAAATATTATTATCTCAAGAGCCTCCAGCTAGCAAAAAAAAAGAGGAAGTATCAGATTAATGAATGTTTGTTTGTTTACCTAAGCGGGAATACACTTTGCTTCCATGAATAAGCATGATTTGAACCTAATCATTTAAATAATTCACGAAATATTTATTTTTCATTTAAAACGAGAAAAAAAAAATTATTACGTATGCTTAAATAATTTTATATTAAATTAAACAAATATTTTTGTCCTTGTTTTGTTTATACTTTTTAAAATATTAATTACAACTTTTTTTTTTTTGCTGCAAACAAGAGTATGTTCGGAGATTAAACTAAAGTCATTATCCCCACTCTTAATAATTTGATATATTTCACATGCTTTAAAAAAAATCGAAAGCATTGTATCATAATCATAATGCGTTTTTTAATTATCATATTAACGTGGCCATGGGCGTAACTAGGGAATTTGGCTGGGGAGCCATTGCACTAGCCATCCTCCATGGGGGCATGGTTTTTGTTGGGGCGGAGAGCCTATAAGAGGAGGGGGGATCCCCCTAGCTACGCCCATGCACGTTGCGCGTTTCAAATAGATTTAAATCCTAAGTTTGGACACCTCTGATCTACACAACTTCGAACAAATAATTAGTGTGAAAAATATTGAATTTAATCACCTGCTCCCTTATAAGAATTCGATTGTTTTGAGATATAATCATTGATGCTTACGTCATTATCCCCTACCAAAACCCTAATATATATAGATTTACTTTCTTATGTGTTCTAATACCTATTGTAATTTGTCTACAGGACATGTACACCAAGGGCTCAGCTCCTGCCAGTGTGAAGAGATGCCAGAGACCCCCTACGACCTCGTCTCGACTTCAGTTGGCTTTCAACAGTTCAACTTCTCTCATTTGGTGAGTAATCTCTACAGTTTTAAAATTTTTACTGATCTATAATTTGTTTTTTAAAGAGAGAGAATAAACTTGTAAAGTGAAATGAATTCATTTTTACTTTCTCTTAACTCTATATACCAGGTATAATGTGTATATATAGAGAGAGAAAGTATTGAATTCATGTCAAAAATTCGATGTCGAGATTTTGATGGATATACACGTTTTGAGGTCCCCTGAATCCAAAAAAGTGGCTTACGCGACATGGTCTGTCTGTGTTCTGTGAACAAAATATCTCAAGAACGAAAAGAGCTAGGAGGTTTAAATTTTATATTTAAGTTAGGCACCCCCATGGGACGTGACACGAAGCTTTTGAACAAAATCTACCAAAAAGTACTAACTGTTAGTACTTTACTGAAGCACTTTTTCAGTTTTTTTTTTCGATTTTCTCTAAATTCGCTCCAACTATTTTTTTTTTTAATTCAAAAATCAATTATTTTTTAGATTCTCTTTAAAATGTATATTCTTATTTTGTCATTAAAATCTTCTGAAGACCACTTTACTCTTGTACTCCATAGATAAGATAGGAGAAATGGTTGCCATGGTAACAAAATAGTTCCGGGGTGACCGAGCCGGAGCTCGGTCTTTTTTTTTATATTGATAAAATTGTAAAAAACTAAAAAAAGGACATCAGTAAAGTACGAATACTCGAGGGGCGCAATTTGATTTGTATAGAAGAAATAAGAAAATATTTAAAAGAAATTATTATATAACGAGATAAATAACTTGCTCCTCAATGGAAACATCAATAAAAACACCAAAATAAGAAGTAACAGTCGAGGGAGAGCTTTGAGGAATAGCAACATTACTGGGTGGATTAGGGTTGGTAGATTCGGAGGCTGAATCGATTTTCGATTTTCGATTTTTAAAATCGAAACCAAATAATCGATTTTTTAAAAAATCGATTTTTGCCTTAAAAAAATCGATTTTAATCGATTTTCGATTTTTTTACAAATAATCTTTCACTTTGCCCATAAGTTGATTTTAAGCTTCTGCTTACGATTTTCAAGCGGTTTGTGGAACAAGAAAAATAGAACGTTGCATTACTGATGCCCAAATCAATTTATTCAGTCTTTATAACTTCTTTAAAAACCAACACATTGTATATGGTATAACATATTTAGTCTTTATAACTTAAGTTTTAACGTTATTACGTAAATTTTAACAAACCAAGAGAACTAAACATCAGCTTCTATATTTCTTAAAAAATCTGGTGCGACTCGTCGCACAGCACAACTTTCTCTTATCTTCAGTAAGCGAAAGTTGTGTTCTGTGCTTGTCACATCAGATTTTTGTGTGGACATATATTTAGGTTCCGACAGTAAGCTTAAGGTACATTTGAATTCAAGATTTTTTTTCTAAAACACACTTTTTTTCTCATTCACACAGTCTTCTCGGCAACTTGGGCCATTTAAGACTTTTACGATATACGATATCCGTTATTGATAATACACACATATTTGGGGTCCATTTGGTATCCAAATGGCTTAAATAAAATCATTGGACTGCCTGGGGTCCGAATCCGCGACTTTTGGTATACGAGGTTAGCATGCTAACCACTAAACCAAGCCCCGAGGGCTGAATTTAAGATTAAAATTTATAAACCTGGGGAAATATTTATATTTTGTTACCATTGCAACAAATTCTATCTTTCCTATGAAATACAAGAGTAAAGTGTACTTCAAAATGAGAATATACATTTTAAAGAGCATCTAAAAAATAATTGATTTTTGAATTTTAATCAAAATCGTTGAGGCTATTTTTAAGAAAATCAAAAAAACCTGAAAAACTACCTCAGTAAAGTACTAGTACTTTTTGGCCAATTTTAATGAACCGCTTATTTTCTCGCTCCAGGGGGTGTCTAACTTAAATTCCAACCTCATAGCTCAAATCCTTCAAGCTTAAAATTGAACACAGACGGACAGATCATGTCGCTAAAATCACTTTCTTGGAAAATCAAAAATCGAAAATCGGCCGTCAAAAATCGATTTTTTCGATTTTTTCAAAACACTGAATCGATTTCGATTTTAATCGAAAATCGAAGCTCAAAATCGATTTTCGATTAAAATCGAAATCGATTCGACCAACCCTATATTATCACAACCTTACATAGAGTTTTTATTTTAACTATTTTATGTCATCAACAAAAGAAATAAATTACCTCCAGATCACTTTTTAAGATCCATCGAAATTTAATATTAGACTTCAGAAATTTTTTTTTTTTGACAATTAAAAGATAAAGAAGAAAAAAATTAAACAGTCTCGGTTTTGCCAGGTTCCAAATTATTTTTATTTCCCTTTTCGTAAGAATATTTTAAATTTTTATAAAGCCCTAACATGTTTGAAAGTAATATCAATTAGAGTTTTTTCGTGACTTTAAAAATAGAAATAAATTTTATTATTACATAACAATTCAAGAATAAAAAATTTTGTTGCTTTTTTCTGCTGCTGCTGATGATGATCGACGTGTCCCACAGCATCCAGAGGTCGTTTCCGGTCAGCCTCTCCCATGTCAACAGACCTGCCCCCTCCCCTCCGTCCCCCGGGGCTTCACGGAATTGTTTCCATTGAATCATGGGACATCTTCAAGCTATGTTCTCCTCTACTCCTGAGATCGTAAAAAGAAAAAAAGAAGAAAAAAAGATTAAGATCTTTTTCGAGATACATGGCATGAATAATTCTTGAAAATAAATAAAAGCCAACAACTGCAACAACAAAAGTACTTTAATGGACTCGAGAAAGAGAGGATAGTAAGTGATTAAAAATCGAACGACTTTTTGTTCAATTTTTATTTTTCATCCTAAAGGCGGAAACACACGCTTGACAAGGCATTGCATGTGCAATCATTTTTGCACAAATTCCCTTCGGCACAAGCATGCTTGTGTAAGAAACAACTTATGTCGAAAATTAACCTAAAAATGTCAAACTTCCTGCAAGATAACAAGAAATACTCACTTGCTTTAAACAGAGACACAATAAATATTAATATTTAAATTGAAATATTAAATTAATAAATATCAAATGTCAAGACGTCTATAAATTGGCGGAGAGTTTATTTAAATTCAATCGAGCATCAAGCTGACTTGCACAATTAAAATGCTTGCGCAAAAATTCTCTTACAAAAAAGATGCTTGTCAAGTATGCGATTGCGTGTGTAACATGCTTTAAAAAAGGGATTAAAATTTGAAGTAAAGGCGTGGAGATTCCTTCCTGGGAGGTAGAAGTGGAAGGGGGAATATTTAGAAAAAAAAAATCAATTTGCAGTTAAATTGATTTTTTTAAATATTCCTTCAATTTCTACCTCCCGGGAAGAATTCTGCTTCAACTTTACCTTTACTTCAAAAAATTTTAATCCCTTTTTTTATACGCGTAATACATACTTTTGACAAGCATCTTTTAAGAAAATTTTGATTAATGATTTAAGGGACAAAATCCTCCCCCACATCCCCTCTTGGATCCAAATGTTCATGTTTTTGAACTTTTCACCTCTCTAGATCTTCTGAAGAAATATTAAGGCTAAAATATTCTTTTTCATCCCTCCAAATTTAATTCATGGCCCTCAGAATAACGAAAAGGGGTGGAAATAAGTAGGCCCCCCCTCCCCCCGAAAACGGAGGTCATATTTGGATTCAGGAGGTCATTTTAACTTAAGAATCTGCTTTCATTTTCCGTATCGCCCACAACTTCCCCCCCACCCTTAAGTATTTTTGTTACTCGCCAACAATTTTTTACACAGTTTTTGACAACATACATAGCTTACAAAATTTCCAAAGCATAGCGTTACCATAATTTATCCGGACAGACGACTACCGGAAGGGTCTGGGGGGTATGGAAAATTTTTTGAAAATTAGACACTGAAATGTGCGTTTTTAGCTATCCTGAGACGTGTAAAATATTATCAAACTTGCTTTGAGCTTAAAGGGCACGGGCCGCGGGGTAGACCCCCTGTCTACGGCCCTGAGTGTAATCTAATTTTAGTTTTGGACGTTTTAAAAGAGGATTGTCTGTTAAGTGTAAGACAAATTTCAAATTTCAAATGAAAAAGATTTATTCAATTAAGAGTACATAATTATTATCAGCAAAAATCATAGATAAATGTTTAAAGTGTAAAATGAATATAATATATAAGCTTATTTATTTAAAAAAAAACCCATTCCCAAAAATAATTCCAATCCAAATGCTACCCGGGTAAACCTATATGGATCGTCTATTTTGAAAGTGGTATTTATGCTTAAATTAATGTAAATTTTCTATGTATAACTAGCTAGTGGTTTCTTAAAAAATTCCCATGTTTTGTACAATTGAAAATTGGTCGGTAAATAGACTTTTTTAATAAACAGATATGCTAACCTTTCATTTTCTCGAAACAATAGAAAATGGACTTACACCACTTTCAAAATAAACCGTCCAAATAATAAAACAAACAAAAAGAAAGAAATATTAAAATTGAAATGCTTGATTATAATTGTGTGTTGAATTGTGTCTTCTAATAAATTGTCGAAGTTCTGTTAAAATGATTTTATAAATTTTATTGGTTGGATTTTTGGCAGCTCTTAAATTTATTTGGCGACCATAATGTTTAATTTTGTTCCATATTTCGTTAAGGAATTCATTTTTTTCTTCTTCGCTTAAATTAGCAAAAAATGAAGCAAATAACATGGCTCCGCCCATAGCTAGACCAATTGCTGCACCTAAAAATAAAAAACACATTTTTTATTATTAATATTATTATTATAGTTAAATCTTTTTACTCTTAGAAATATTTTTTTATTTAAGGTTTTATTTAGAGCCTGCCAATTCAATTATTATTATTTGTATCTTTCATTTTTGTAGAAATTTTGATGAAAATTGACTGCGTCCGTTAGAAGATTAACAATTGTTAACTATTTCGGTTAACTTCCTCAAAAAAACTTCACAAATTACAAAAAATAATCTTTATTACTCGCAACACAACAAATTACACCTTCGTTACATAAAATCAATAAACCAACTCCAAAAAAACAAAAAGTCTCAACAATCCCTCTATTATCCACCTCCCTTATACCGTGACGTCACCTCTTCTCTCTTCGTTTTTATAACGCTTTTATTAACTTGCTTTCCTGTTTTTCTGACAAATCTGCCAATCGAAATTACAATCACTTCTACTTAATCTAGAGCTTTGAAATTTTATATACCTATTGATCTGATACAGACTTTTCCCTATTTAAAAAATGATTTGAAGTTTATTTAAAAAATTAATTTTTTAGAGAAAAGTTATTCAAAGATTTTACTCCCTGAATAGGATTAGGATAATATTGTTACGGCCTTCAGATCGTCCTAATCCCTGTTGCCTGTGTAATGGTATTAATTATTGATTATTATCTGAAATATAATGTTGCACTCTGGGTTTTGATTACGTAAATAAAAGTTTAAATTTTAATAATAATGATTAATTTATTTATGAGAAAAAAAAAATAACGATTCGAGATTAACTTTCAAATTGGTTTATAAAAATAATTAGTGTGTCTTTTTATTATTAATCTTATTTATTTAAATTTCATTAATTAATATAATTTGTTTCTCTTGTTTAGATAAAATAATCTCAATGACCTCGGCTTAAATTTTGAATATTTAAAAAATAACAAAATGAAGTTAATCGAATTTATGGAATTCCTCAAACCGTGTATTATAATTAATTTTTATTGAACACTTGGCCTGAAGAATTCCTTTTTTGCTACCGAAATGTCGTTGAAATTTCTTTATATAAATTATTTAAATTATTATTGCTAAGGTCCTTTTAAATTATAGTTTTTATTATTTGATAAGTTAAATTTAATTATTTTATTATTTCTTTAAAAGTTTATTGTTTATTTAAATTCTTTTTAATATTATTATTATTTGGCAAGAAAATCGAGTGAGTGCTTATCTGTATAGAGATGTATGATGATTTGGTTGAGTCTGGGTCGATGTCTTCGGCGGCTATGTGGTGATTCGGCTCGACGAAGGCAGCTTCCTGTTGACCGAAATGTCGATCATCAGGATGTCAGACTCGGTGTAGGACGTCAACTCGCAGATTCTTTGATTGTTGATTTTTTGATTGATGTGTTTTTTAATTGTTTGGTTTTTTTTTTTGTTATTGTATTTTTCTTCTTTCTTCTTTTCTTCGTTTCTTCTTTTTTCGTTTATTTTCAATATTATTTGTTTTGTTTTTTTATGAATTTCATTATTTTTAATGAAATTGTTTGTTTTAATTATTATTTTTTATTATTTAATGTGTTAATTGTTGAGCGCTTGGTATAAATGGAGCTCTCGGTATGAATGGGGCTTTTTGTATGATTGGGGCTTTGTAAAATTTGAGCTCTCGAGTCTTCCGTCCCTTGCATTTTATAGTAAATTTCCACACCGCCTGACGTCAGCCTCGTCATTTGTCCTTCTGCCCTGACTTCTAGTAGCAACCAATTTTTTAACATCTCTGCACTTTGACTTGTTAATTATTGATTTGCTCATATCACCCGAAAATTCATGCCAAATAACAAATTTTGAATTACTTAAATACTAACTCACTCTCACTTTTTAGGAAATTAGTTTAGACTTTGATTTTCTTGCCAATTTGATTAAAAAATATCATTTTCTGATAATTAGCATATTCTTATCATTTTCTTTTAAAAATAAATTATTTTAAATATTTCTCAGAATTTTATGTTCAAGTGACCTTTTCTATGGACCATTTCTAGGTGTTGGTACAA
>JAKCPI010004954.1:0-15798 GCA_023213315.1 Euborellia annulipes | reverse complement strand
GCAGACTGTTAAAAAGCTATTATTATTTTAAAGGGGAATACAAATTTAAATGTATTCACTTTTCGATTGATTTAATTTAAAAATTCATTTGAAAACGCCTTAAATTGTAGATTAATCAATTAATTATAGAGGGAGGTGGGATGCACCATGCCAACGAGAGGGATTTTGTTTTATTTTGAATGAACCTGCAACTACCCCTCGTGAATTAGTGGAAAAATCAACGAGAATTTCTTTCACTCTAAGCCTCTTTTGGATATTTGTTGTCGTTGTTGTTATTTGCTAGTTCGTTTGTTGTTAGGATCCCTTGATTTGTTGCTAATTTAGGGTCCAAATAGAGAGCTAAAATGAAAGATTTTCTCTTTGATTTCTTCCCTGAACGATTCATAAGGAGATGCGATCAGATGTGATTGAAAGATCAAAGTCCAGGTTCTTAATTGCCTTTGTTGTGTGTTTGCGAAAAGACGTCTTTTGTTGACGCATTCGGGAGTCTGAAATGTTTTTGTATCTTTGAGGTGGCTCTATGGGTTTTAATGAACATCAGGGAATGGTTGCAGTTTCTCCAGGAATAGCCTGGAGGGTTCAAATTGCAATCCTGAGGCTAGGGACAGACCCGAGGGCTCCACCGATCTGATGGTGGAGACGGGGTCACACACGCATTTATTCTTCGTCTTTTCTGTTTGTAGAGTAGGTAGGATCTCTTCCATTTTGGCCCTTTACTACAAACACTTCTTTTTTTTTTTGTTGTAGTAAACGAAAATAAATCTTTTTTAGTGTCGATTTTTAATTTAGTGATATGTGAGTGTGATTTAAGTGTGAAAGAAGAGCAAACATTTGGGGATTTTCTCGCTATTAATCAAAAGGTAAATATTCATAACCTCTAACTTTAAATTTACCTTTTTATAAACTAATTCTCTAATTTCTTTTTTAGGGCGCTTACTAAATAAAAAAAAGTAAAAAATGATTATCGAAAAACTAAAATAAAAGTGAGATGAGTGATGTGCTTGCTTAGATGCTAGCGATGGTGAAAAAGAAAGATTTTTCTTTTAATTCTTCAAAGTCTACATACGAAGAATAAAAGACGCAAAGTTGACTGTGACTTCACAATTCATATATTAGAATAGAATAGAAATCTTTTATTTGCTTTTTCAAAGAGATCAGAGTCAAAATCTTTTTTAAATTTGTTCTTTTATTCTCTAATGGAATTCGTTTTCCACACCAATCAAATACTCAAAGGTAAATCTTTTAATAATATTGTATAAATTTAATATAAAAAATGTTGAGATCTAAGTATCTGTTTGTTTTTTTTTTTTTTAATAATTAATGAATCTTTATTCAGATTGGTGGACGACGATATTCTAAGAAATTCAATCCTCGAGTGCCATTCAGAAAGAAATTTGAATAGAAGTTTATTCAGAATGACAAACTTCCATTAACTTGCACTTGTTTTTATTTCAATACTAAATGAACGAATGGAGATATTCTTTTCTCAACTTGCTCATCACAAATCCCTATCTGGGAGGACAGATCTCTTTACAAATAGAAAATGATGGATAACCAACAGGAACAAATTCAATTTTTCTGGGAGAGAGAATTCATACCTATCATCAAGATCTTTATTTTACTAAACTAAAGAGAATAATCTCGGAAGAATACAAGCAGCTCGAGAGAAGGGCATCTACTCAATCCACTCTATGGATCGAAGAGCTCTAACAAGAAGAAGAAGCTCTTTAGGCTTTGAGCATGAAAGGAACCTCTACGCGCGGAGCACCCTAGAAACGATGCCTCATCTAAATGACACGGGTAATCCTTCCAAATTAAACTCTTTAAAGGAAAACATCAATATTGTTTTTTTTTTATTTTATAAAATCTGGTCTGACTGGCGCACAGCACACAACTTTCTTTTACCCTTTTGTAAGAGAAAGTTGTGCACACCATATTTTTTGTGTCGAGATATTTAGTTTTCCATAGCACCTTAGTTTCAAACTTGACCACTTGCATTTCATAAATAAAAAAGTCAATTGATTCAAAATTTTCATAGGCTGTATTTTAAATGTTGACTGCTTGAAATAAACTATCCCAGATAGACAGGTAGACCTCATAATTGCATACAATTTACAACATGATTGTAAATTGTATGCAGCATCGGTGGCTGTATTTATTGAATAACGATGTGACTTCATAGCTAGACCAAACAAATCCACAACATTTGCTCATGTCTTGAAAGCATATATACCAACAAAACCACAACATATTTACCTCATAAATTGCAGTCGCCCGTTTCAATCAAATTTACGCCACAGATATGCTCATATTTACATCCCACGTGACTTGACCCGAGAAAACTTAACTCCTCATTCACCCGGTCGCGGAAACCTTCCAGAATATATATAAATTGTATATAGTAAAGTTCCAAAAAACTTTTTATTAATTATTATTATAATATATATATATATATATATTCCGCATATTTTTACTTCCTCTTACCTCTATATATGTTAATATATAGAGAGAGAATGTATTGGATTCATGTCAAAAATTCAATGTCCAGATTTTGACGGATATACACGTTTTGAGGTACCCTAAATCCAAAAAAGTGTTTTTCGCTGCATGGTCTGTCTGTCTGTGAACAAAATAACTCAAGAACGAAGAGAGCTAGATTGTTGAAATTTTATATTTAAGTTAGGCACCCTCCTGAGACGTGACAGGAACCTTTTGAACAAAATCATCCAATGAATACTAGTACCTCCAATGAATACTAGTACCTCCCCAAGTCGAGGTGTTGTTCGTTTGGTTAGTGGATGTGTTAGGGGCTTGGATTTGTTCCTGAGATTTAGATTGGGTGCGTGTATGTGTGATCGTGTCTGTGTTTAATTTAGGTTGACTTCGGGGCCACAATCTGCCTACTCCCCAAGTCGATGTATTGCTGGATGTTTCCGAGGCTTGTGTTTGCCTTTGAGATGTGTTGGGTTGTGTCGGTTTGCGTGTTGATAGTCCAGAGTGATTTTGTTTTTTGGATTTGCTTACTACTGAGGCGCTCGAGGTGTTGACTGGTCTCTGGCTGAGTTGCAAGTCAGCCAGAGACCAGAGAAAAAGTTGCAAATGGTCGTGGATCGGAGCTATTTAATGACACTTGCCTGTGGATCTCATTTCAGATACGAGCAAATTGACATATAAATCTGGTGGGACTGGTCGCACAGCATACAATTTTGATTACCGAAGGTAAGAGAAAGTTGTATGATGTGCGATCATCACACCAGGCGATCGTTATTCGTTTAAACCTAATTATTATTATTTGAAATTCCTATCGGGATCCCCGTTTATTTACCCGAGGTGCTTTCGTGTACGAAGACACACACCTCAAACCCAACCGGCCTCTGGCCGTAGCCATCTACCGGCACCCCGTGAAGTTACATCATTTCCTATCTCTAATCTCTAGCTCCTCCTCCTGCTCTCGTTTCTAGCTAGTGAACTAATCCTTATTTCTGGTTCCACCCGGTTCCTTTTATCCAACCCCTTCTATGCTATGGAGGATGTCCTAGTTGAGGAGAGACTCCCTCAGCACCGGCGTGTAGCCTACTCCTTTCAAAGAATGCATCGCTGAGAGGGAACCTTCTCTACCCCCATTTGGTATCCAAATGGCTTAAATAAAATCATCGAACTGCCTGGGGTCCGAACCCGCGACTTTTGGTATACGTGATTAGCACGCTAACCCCTACACCAAGCCCCGAGGGCAAGGATTTGTTTACATTAAATAAATATTTTTATATTAAACCCTTCACACCCAGGATTTGAACAGGGATCTTCTTTGTAGAAGCCGACACCCTAACTCGCTACACCAGCGAGCCCCCCATCACACCAGATTTTTATAAAAATCAATTCGAAATACACAGAGAGAGAGAGAGTGAGAGTGAGAAATGAACTTGTGAATTATATAATAATTAATGCTAATAGGATATTTCATTAATGAATCGTTAACTAACGAAGGAGCCCACTAACGGGTGTGGCTTGCAACGCAATCGTTCGTCTTTTTATGCCTGCAGTCAAACTTTTTTTTTTTTATGTTTATTAAATAAGGTTAATTTTAAATATATTAGTAATAAATAATTAAAACATTAATTTTATTAATTTATTATCATGTAAATTTTATTATTTCTTTACTAGTTGCACGCGTTCATAATTAAAGAAATCCTCCCACCCCCTTCCTAAACTACATACATTGGGGTAGGTTGCAAGGGCGGATCCAGAGGTGTTTCTCGGGGGGGGGGGGGGTAATCTGGTGTGACTGGTCGCATAGCACAGAATCTTTTCTTAATTTCGGTAATTTAAAGGCGCATTCTGTACTTGTTTGCCAGAATATAAATACAAATCAAATTTTTAATTTTTAAAATTTTACATTAAAAATAAATTTTTTTTCGAAGAAAAAGTATTTTTTCAAATCTCGGGGGGACCCCCTTTACCCCCTCCCCCGTTGTATCCGTCCTTGGTAGGTGGAGGGGATGAATGAATGTTGTGAGCTGTCCGTCCAGTCACACTTGATTCTAATTATACTCCAACAGATTTTTACTTTCTCTTACCTCTAGATATGTTAATATATAGAGAGAGAAACTATTGGATTCATGTCAAAAATTCGATGTCGAGATTTTGATGGATATACACGTTTTGAGGTCCCCTGAATCCAAAAAAGTGGTTTTCGCGACATGGTCTGTCTGTGTTCAATTTAAAGCATGAAGGAATTGAGCTAGGAGGTTGAAATTTTATATTTAAGTTAGGCACCCACTTGAGGCGTGAAAATAAACTTTTAATCAAAATAGACCAAAGAGTACAAGTACTTTACTGATGTACTTTTTCAGTTTTTTCCAATTTGATAACAAAAAAATTAATTTCTTTAATTTTTTAATAAGTCATTATAAAAATTAAAACTTTCAGTCCCAATAATCCCTTAATTTAATTCATTAAAAAAAAACCGCTTTGAAAAATTCCTTATTATAGTCTAGTTTTTTTTTTTTAAAGAACGCTCCTATACCCCCTTAAATAATAAATCACTGATTAGTAACGCGACCACCCATCCGAGATTCCGCTCTGCATAGCTATACTTATTTTTTAATTGTTAATTGACACTAATTTCTTAATTCTTGAGGATATTTTTTGACCTGAAGCTGAAATCAGTTTTTTTTTTCTTCTTTCCTATTTATATAATATCAAAGCAACGTTAGTCATTCATTACTCCCTCTCTTCGACTACCGAGTGATTTATAAAATAAATGCCTTTTAATAGTCTATAATTTTTCAATATTAGTTGATAAGTGCAAATGAAATGCCAATTAAATTTCTTCCCACTAGCTACTCAGTCAATTAATTATCAGAGTTAACTCACAAAATCGTTGCTTTAATAAATTCAACAAAAAACAAGTTTCTTAAAAATTTTCTTTTTTTTTTTTTATTCAAATTAGCATTAGTAAAGAATTTCTATAATCTTTTTTTTTTGACGTGACAACCAACGTCTTACAATGCATGTTTGTATAGTGGCCGGGTAGGGAGGCATTCACGAAAAAGTTAGCGGCTTGAATAACTCCTCTGTCTTAAGAGCTATAATTATGATTAATATACGGTTAGAAAGAATGATTCTTCAGCTAAAGAGTTCACCATTTATTTTTTTCCTATCATTCCATTTTACCGCGCGGCGGTAAATTCTAATTTGAAAGTTGAAACCACTGTAGATTCCGAACGGCTAATCAGATCAGACTAAATGTGATGTCAATTTGTGCAGAAAGAAAAGCTCTTTAATTAACTCCACTTTTTTTTGTTTAAAGTAATTGAGAATTTTTTATTTATTTATTTCAAATAAAATAAAATCTGTTATTTCAATTATTTATTAATTATTTTCTAGTTCAACAGTCTTGTTGAACAACAAGGATTTTTTGGAATAAATTAATTAAAAATACCAACAACAATGCATTCCATTTAATTTATTATATTGTCGTTGGGAGTAAATAAAAATTTTTTTTACTATATTCAACGTGAATTTAATTAAAAAACCGAAAACTGCAAATGATTTTTTTTTAATTTTGAAATTAAATGTAAGTAAATGACTTTGAAAATCGAAACATAACCTATAGACCAGGCGCTGGAGGTAGTTGAGTATGCAAAATTTGAGGACCGAATTCTGACAATGGATTTGGGCTAAGAATAGCTCCCAGAATAAGGATCCGGATCTTGCCGGGCCAATTTTTGGTCCAATTTTTTTTTACCCCCACCCCATAGGAAATCAATGGAGTGCAGGCTAAGATGATGTGAAGATTTGCAATTATGGTCAAATTCGAGTACTTAAAACCTCAAACAATGAAAAAACTGTCTTGTCAGCAACTGAGGGGATCCTCTAGAGTCCCCTGAGAAGTACTATCTTGCCACCAGTTGTGGTGGTCCCCTCTAACCCCTTCATCTCTTTTCTCTCTCTTTGTTATAAATTTAAATATACGGCTTTAACACCATGCCAAATTGTGGGGACCGGCAATTATGTTCATAATCCACTACCTGGTATCCCAATCAATGAGAAATACTATCTTGCCGCCAACTGCGGTGGTCCCCTCTAACCCCTTCACCTCTTTTATCTCTCTCTTTGTTATAAATTTAAATATACGGCTTTAACATCATGCCAAATTGTGGGGACCGGCAATTATGTTCATAATCCACTAGCTGGTATCCCAATCAATGAAAAATACTATCTTGCCACCAGTTGTGGTGGTCCCCTCTAACCTCTTCACCTCTTTTATCTCCCTTTATTATAAATACACCAGGTAGTGGATTATGAACATAATTGCTGGTCCCCACAATTTGGCATGATGTTAAAGCCGTATATTTAAATTTATAACAGAGAGAGAGAAAAGAGGTGAAGGGGTTAAAGGGGACCACCGCAGTTGGCGGCAAGATAATATTTTTCATTGATTGGGATACCAGGTAGTGGATTATGAACATAATTGCCGGTCCCTACAATTTGGCATGGTGTTAAAGCCGTACATTTAAATTTATAACAAAGAGAGAGAAAAGAGGTGAAGGGGTTAAAGGGGAGCACCTCAGTTGGCGGCAAGATAGTATTTTTCATTGATTGGGATACCAGCTAGTGGATTATGAACATAATTGCCGGTCCCCACAATTTGGCATGATGTTAAAGCCGTATATTTAAATTTATAACAAAGAGAGAGAGAAAAGAGGTGAAGGGGTTAGAGGGGACCACCGCAGTTGGCGGCAAGATAGTATTTTTCATTGATTGGGATACCAGCTAGTGGATTATGAGCATAATTGCCGGTCCCCACAATTTGGCATGATGTTAAGGCCGTATATTTAAATTTATAACAAAGAGAGAGAAAAGAGGTAAAGGGGTTAGAGAGGACCACCGCAGCTGGCGGCAAGATAGTATTTTTCATTGATTGGGATACCAGCTAGTGGATTATGAACATAATTGCCGGTCCCCACAATTTGGCATGATGTTAAAGCCGTATATTTAAATTTATAACAAAGAGAGAGATAAAAGAGGTGAAGGGGTTAGAGGGGACCACCGCAGTTGGCGGCAAGATAGTATTTCTCATTGATTGGGATACCAGCTAGTGGATTATGAGCATAATTGCCGGTCCCCACAATTTGGCATGATGTTAAGGCCGTATATTTAAATTTATAACAAAGAGAGAGAAAAGAGGTAAAGGGGTTAGAGAGGACCACCGCAGCTGGCGGCAAGATAGTATTTTTCATTGATTGGGATACCAGCTAGTGGATTATGAACATAATTGCCGGTCCCCACAATTTGGCATGATGTTAAAGCCGTATATTTAAATTTATAACAAAGAGAGAGATAAAAGAGGTGAAGGGGTTAGAGGGGACCACCGCAGTTGGCGGCAAGATAGTATTTCTCATTGATTGGGATACCAGGTAGTGGATTATGAACATAATTGCCGGTCCCCACAATTTGGCATGGTGTTAAAGCCGTATATTTAAATTTATAACAAAGAGAGAGAAAAGAGATGAAGGGGTTAGAGGGGACCACCACAACTGGTGGCAAGATAGTACTTCTCAGGGGACTCTAGAGAATCCCCTCAGTTGCTGACAAGACAGTTTTTTCATTGTTTGAGGTTTTAAGTACTCGAATTTGACCATAATTGCAAATCTTCACATCATCTTAGCATGCACTCCATTGATTTCCTATGGGGTGGGGGTAAAAAAAAAATTGGACCAAAAATTGGCCCGGCAAGATCCGGATCCTTATTCTGGGAGCTATTCTTAGCCCAAATCCATTGTCAGAATTCGGTCCTCAAATTTTGCATACTCAACTACCTCCAGCGCCCGCTCTACTAAGGCTAATCTAAATTAATTCTTTCACTCTTTTCATTTCATAAAAAAATAAATTTTCATAAAAATTTGGTCAAGTTTAGTTCTTTATAATTTTCACCTAATTTATTTATAACGAACGTTTCATAATGAGCTATCTAAGTTGTTGACTTGTATAATATTATCGTTATCCATTTGATGATGATGCAATTGCTTTTTTTCCTTTTTTTTTTTTTTTTGCTATGCATGTCCCACGCTCCGATTTGTGTTTTTGTATCTGGTCCGTATAAAACAAATCGCCTTCGATTATCTATCCATCTTTTTTTGTTTTATATAACTCTATCCGCATCTATCTGCACGTAGACGTATCATAAATAAGAAATGAAACAAATATTTTTTAGCATCGAAAAAAAAAATCGTGATAGGGAAAAAATTAGATTAACTTTCAAAAAAAAAAAATTAGAAATTTTTTTTAACTTATGAACAAAATCAGCCAAAGAGTATTAATACTTTACTGATACACTTTTTCTCAATGACTTTGATTAAAATTCAAAAATAAATTACTTTTTAAAAGCTCTTTAAAATGTTTATTCTCATTTTGCCCTTGAAATTATTTGAAACACACTTTACTCTTGTACTTACTAGGGAAGGTAACAAAATGTATATATTTTCCCATGTTTATAATAAAAAAAAATTACATCTTAATTCTTAAATACAGGCGGAAACTAAATATATGTCGATACAAAAAATCTGGTGTGACAAGCACAACTTACAATTGCCAGGATAAGAGAAAGTTGAGTGCTGTGCGACCAGTCACACCAGATTTTTTTTAAATCTCTTAGGCAACTACTTTAATTATATTCTTTTTAGGTGACTTTGATTACTCTCTCATGTTCATTAAAAAAATTTAAAATATTCTTTGGGATATTAAAGTTAATTTTAATTATTAATAATAAAAATTAAACCGGATATAAAATTTCAAAGGTTAGCTAACTTCAAATTAAAGGAAATAAGGAGGGAGCCCTGGCTCTATTAATTATTAAGTAATTAGTTCCGACTTGATTGATAACTTAGTTTTTTTTTTTTTTTTCTACTTCAATAATTTTTATTTTACTTATCAAAACCTGTTTTGCTGATGATTTTTTTTTTTTTTTAAATTGTACTTGAACTGTTTGTATTAAAATATAGATTAATATATTCAATTATATAAAACTTTTTTTTTATTAAATATAATTCTAATGAGATATTATATGATTAACGCATTAATTAGAATCGTGAACTTGATTAGTTAATTCTTTTTAATGTCTTTTTTGGCATCTAAGGCCATTTCTCTCTTTATTTCAATTGGATTGATAACCAATTCATTGAGACGGGATGCGAACCCTTGGCTTTTGGTACCAGAAGCTCTAGCCCTGAGCCACAGGTCTTGTTTGATTAGTTAATAAAATGTAAAAATATGGTGTGCCGGGTCGCACAGCAGACAACTTTCTCTTACCTTCGGTAATCGAGAGTTGTGTTATGTGCTTGTCACTCCAGATTTTTTTTCGTGTTGACATATATTTAGTTTCCGACAGTACGGTACATTTGAATTCGAGATGAAAAATTTATAAAGATGGGAGAATATTTATATTAAGGTTATGGAGAAAGAAAAATCAGCGAATGCTTTCCACGTTAAAATAATTTATTCGCAGATATTTCGGTAAGCCTAACGCAAACCATCCTCAGTACTTCAAATTATATGATTGTGGAGCGTTTAATAAACTCATAAAATGCTTGAGAAGCCATTCTATATATGGAGGGGACAAAATCGTATGAAGCAAGTCACTGAGAGAATAATAGCATCTATATAGGCCTACATAAGACACAATCGAATTTTTGTATGCTTTAAGATAATTTCTTACAGTGACCCACCAGGCGCGTGTACTTTAGAAAGTACACGCGCCTGGTGATCCGCCAAACAAAAAAAATTGCTGGATAATTTTTATTATTTATTTTTTGTGTCGACATGTATTTAGTTTCCGACAGTAGGGTACAATTGAATTCAAGACGTAAAATTTATAAGTATGGGAAAATATTTATATTTTGATACCATGGCAACCATTTCTCCTATCTTTTCTATGGAGTACAAGAGTAAAGTGGTCTTCAGAAGATTTCAATGACAAAAGGAGAATATACATTTTATAGAGAATCTAAAAAATAATTGATTTTTGAATTAAAAAAAAAATCGTGTAATGATATAAATATCCTAACAGTAAAATTAATATTAATATTCGAAATTAATTCTTTTTATTTTTTTTATTATTCTAATTTAAATTATTCTAAATTTATCATGTGATCACCTAGCATTTCTCTAAATACAAAAGATAGAGCCACCGGACACAAGTATGGCCAACGAACGGAAGCCAAGGAGGCTAGCGAGAGGACGCATGACTCACACACTCTCACTCTTAATTCACCACGACAGCAAGCAGCACACACACACCAACACGGAGAGCGCTGGTAATGGCCGCCTCTCTCCTCTCTTCTCTCTCTCAAGGACAACGATAATAGACCTCGCTCAGCTGATTTACCATTCTTTCAAAGTCTATTTTTAAACAGTGCATTGTTGAATATATATATATTTGATTCGTCTGAAGAACATATATGAGAGATTTCATTATCAGCATCATCATCACCGCTGCCACATGCCTGTCGTCACCGATCGTCTGGACCAGCATCTGATAAACCTCCACCTGTGCCCAGTGTAACACGTGAGCTCATAAATCATAATAAATCTCGTACGAGTAGTTTTTAATCAGATCTGAATAATATAATTGAACTTTTTAATTTTTTTTGGAAGCAAATTTCTTAGAAATGAAAGGCCGCCATATTGCCTTTTCTTAATATTAAAATTTTTAAAGGCCTAATTTAATTAAACGCATGCATAAATGAATCTCATAAATTAATATATTAAAATAAATATCAATTGCAATAAATTAACTTCATAAATTTTTTTTAATTCAACTATTTCAATTGCAAATCAGTAATAAAAAATTTGTAACTAAAGATTAAGGATATTCAAATTGGAGGATGAGGAAGATTTAATGATAACTTAAATTTAGAAATAATTGCAAGCAGGGATTGTGGAGATATATAAATGTTTTATTTTTCAAATAATTTTTTTTATGATTTTTTTTTATACAATTTTAATTCAATTTTTTTTTAACTGGAACCGAAAGCGCTTGTAGGAGTTCTTTCCTTCATTTTTTTATCTGAAATTAAAAAGAGAGAGAAATTTTTAGAAACAAACATTGAAAAACCGAAACGTTAATTTTGCGTTATCATGAACATAGTACATAACTAATAATCAATTTTATTTATCAAATTTTTGGTTGTAGTAACCCAAGGGAAAATACATATACAAATTAACACACACAAACATTATTTTAAATACTGATCTTTATATGATCCAAACGGGGAGCCGTAATTACTCAATTTTAAATAAACCCAAAGTCCAAACCGATACGGGTCACTGGCAAATATCTTTGTGGAAAGTAAGAAGGCCATTGCGGCGGAATATTATTAAATATAAATCTTCGTGGCAGGAATTGGAGCAGGCGGTGCATCGGTGTAGATTTCAGACTGAGAAATTCGAACCGTCACCCCTGAAGGAACCGAAACACTATATCAAACACACATGCAAACCTACACTAAATTTTTCTCAAAGGTTATCAACCATAATTATAATAATAATTATTGAAATATTTTTCTTCATAAGCACACTGTGATAATCAAATTTGAATTTTAATTAATTTCTTTTCTTCTCTCTCTCTCTCTTTTCAGATTGAAATAAATCTCAATCTTAAAGATATTAATATAGCAGAACATTTACAGACATTTATATATGCCCACCATTTTTTTTATTAATTGTTTTAAATTTATTTTTTTTCTCCTCCCATTTGAGTTTCCTTTCTCTACAAACAAAGTAATAAATTCTCAACTGTGCAATAACTAACATAATCAATTAAGTAATCCTCATTAACTACCAACCCATCTGGAGTATTTAGAGCCATCTGTCCAGCAAGAGGTTTACGGCTAGTTCTGTACAGGCGATGACATGAGGAGACACATTAAATATTAATTTTCATTTTTCTAAATTTTCATCTTTTATTTTTTTTAGAGCTTAAGCAACCCTTCAAACATTTTTCTATTTTTTTAATTATTTCAGCAGGCCTTATCAGGGAATAATCAGCCCTAAAAGGACCCAAATAGCGAAGCAGATAAATAAAAGTCCTACCATAGTTAAGGGTTCATCCACCCCCACCCCTAATTATTAGTAGGCGTGGTCATAGAGAACCCCCACAAGGGAGATCATACCACTATATGGTGGAGGTGCTGGGATAGATTTAACGGCCCAAACGAGCACTAAAAATCTATCCCAAATCCTCGCCAGTCCCATGGACGGACGAAAAAACCTGCGTTCAAGGCAAGTCCTCATCCACATAGACCCCCAAGCGCATTCCACAATGTCAGCCCCAAACAATACCCCCGTGCATGACCCTCTCAGCGATGACGAAGGAGAGGATCCCCCACAGGCGGAAGGTACCACACCTCCTCCGGTCTCCTACTCTCCTCCTCCAATTAATCCTGGTCAATACCCCCCACTTCCTCAGCACTCTATGGATCCTCTTGGTATGCAGCAGTTTCTGCAAGGTTTTGCCCAGGGAAAACTAAGTTCCAAAATGAAAAGGACTTAAGTGCTCAATTGGGTTCCACAAAGGAGGAACTCAAGGGGGAGATAATCGGTCTAAATGACAAGCTGGAGCACACCCGTGACGAGATTAAAGCTCTCCAAACCGGGATAGCGGATTTCAGAGTCAGAACAACGGTGGTCTCCTCACCTAGCGACTTGAGTTCAAGTCCGGGTGAGAAGAGTTCAGAATCGGCTGAACCACCTCTGAGACCAAATCCGACTACCAACAACCCCCCCCCACCGATTCAGTCCGGGTGAGAAGAGTTCAGAATCGGCTGAACCACCTCTGAGACCAAATCCGACTACCAACAATACACCACCAAACCCCATAAAACCACCAACAGCAGTTGTGCCAATAGGACATTTTAATCCCTTCATCAAGAACCGACCATCTTATAATATTATTGCTCAACAATCCTACTCGCTAGAAAATCTCACGAGAACAATAATCTTATCTACTGTTAGGAGGCCAGTGTATCTCATAGACTCATTTACGTGCGCAGAATGTTCAGATTTATTTTTATCGAATTCATATCATTTTAAAAACAATTTTAATCATTTTAAATATAATTTTAACCTTAAATATTTAACAAGTAGAAATTTGAAAACCAATAGAGTTTCTCTAGATCTTCAACGACCGCTGAAAAATGTTGAAGAACATCATTTTTCGGTGTTTGATCTTAGAGAACTCTATTATGTGCACAGAGTACGTTTCAAGAGTGTCAATAAAAAGCCTTTATTCACTTTCAAACACCAAATTATAACCACAGAATTAACGGTGGTCCCCCCGGCGAGTGATCCTAGTAAGGATCCCGTCGGGAAGAGCTCAGTAGCGGCTGAGCCACCTCTGGGACCAAATCCGCCTTCAAACTTACCACCAACAACATCATCACTGGTAGCGTGTAATAGAGCCGTAAGAATTCCCACAATCATAGTGACTTCGGTGGCCTCCTTGTCGAGTGACTCTAGTACGAGTCCCGACAAGAACTCTTCAGGCACGGCTGAAGAACCATTGAGGCCAATTCCGTTGCCAGCACCACCATCAGTCACTATCGCAGCTACATCTACCAAGCAACACCGGTCCAATTTAATGGCGAGCCACGACCAGTTGGTAGCCTCACACCTTCAATACCATTATGAATCCACTATCATAGAGAGTCGATGGCATATTGAATCAATTTTCGTAATAACCAACTATAATTCCCGTAGATTCTCTAAAGTTACAGATTTAAGAAATCTAGTTCCGATAGCGGACACCGGAAGAAGTCCATTTGAAAAACATCAATCGTTTTTGGCTAGGGTTGATCATCCGGGCAAAGAGCCTCGTTCGGGAAGCAGAGGTTTAGAAGATGTGAACCGTAGTCACATTGGTGAAAAACCCAATGATGTAAAGCGGGACTCGACTTACAAGAGTGATCACACTGGTGAAAAGTCGATAAGCAAGGAAAGCTTACCCCTTTATGTCATAGGGAAACTAGAGTCTAGTCAAGTGGCATACCCCGCCTTACATTTCGCAAATTATGCACTGGCAAGGTTGCCACCCCACCATACCTCCCGATTTAAGGAATCTCCCTGCTAATAACGATTGTGATTTTTTTATATACCGATTATGACTTTTTTTTTATATTTACCGGATTTGACTTTAAAATTTCTTTTGGGGATATGGATGTATATTTGGGTGGTTTTGACTTCCCCAAATATACACCCATATCAAACATAATTGGGGGGTAAATTTTATATCTAGTTGGGGCGGGAACCAGGCGTCAACCTGTGTCGCAGTTGGCTTATTGTAAGCCCAGACACCCTTGTGTTTTGTTCGTTTTTTTGGCCATTTTTGCGTAGTTTCCAGGGTTAAAAAAAACCAAGTAAGAAAATGGACCACCCCTGGGAATGGGGAATGATTCCCTTTGTTTTTTTTTATATATATACAATTATCAAACATGAATATTGGGTAACGAGAGGACTGGTAGCGACGCCCTGCCACAGGTCCCCGTTGGGATTTCAGTGGGCCTCAAAACTCTTCACTAGGGCCTAACCCACCCTGCACTCGAGGCCATGGGTACCCCTAATTTCTTTTACTATCCATTTTTTTTTATTTCTCTTCTATTTCCGAAAAATAGTTTTAATCGTTTTAATCATTTTTAAATTTTTAAATTAGTCTTAGTAATCTGCTCGCTAAATATATGGAAAAATGTCTGGAGTTATGTTTGCAAAGCTAAATAATAAAGCCCACTTCTTTTGGGTATCTATTGCTATCTCACTAGCATAGATCACCCTGAAGTTGGGGGATGTAATGATATAAATATCCTAACAGTAAAATTAATATTAATATTCGAAATTAATTCTTTTTATTTTTTTTTATTATTCTAATTTAAATTATTCTAAATTTATCATGTGATCACCTAGCATTTCTCTAAATACAAAAGATAGAGCCACCGGACACAAGTATGGCCAACGAACGGAAGCCAAGGAGGCTAGCGAGAGGACGCATGACTCACACACTCTCACTCTTAATTCACCACGACAGCAAGCAGCACACACACACCAACACGGAGAGCGCTGGTAATGGCCGCCTCTCTCCTCTCTTCTCTCTCTCAAGGACAACGATAATAGACCTCGCTCAGCTGATTTACCATTCTTTCAAAGTCTATTTTTAAACAGTGCATTGTTGAATATATATATATTTGATTCGTCTGAAGAACATATATGAGAGATTTCATCATCAGCATCATCATCACCGCTGCCCACATG